>JANHFT010003887.1:108873-120108 GCA_032467955.1 Pseudoxenodon macrops
ACATCGAGTCCCATGCTCGCCGCCACCTGCCCCCCCAAAATAAACCCCGCCCCCCCCCCCGATAATAAGGCCAAGGCCATATTTCGGGGTTAATAAAGCCAAGGCCATATTTCGGGGTTCAAAAGAAAATAAGATCCTGTCTTATTTTCGGGGAAACACAGTACTTAAATGAGCAGAGAAACGCTGTGCCCATATAAAGTCCAAAACATTTATCAGAAGTCTTCTGAGATGCATAATATGTATGCATTTTCCTTAAGTAAATTTTCTTGGCACTTGTAAGAGTCTAATCCCCACATCCTATTCTGAGGCAAGTAGAGATTATGAATAGGGTAAGGAATTTGAATGAAATGAAGACATATTTGTTAACTGAGTAATTTAAACAGGCAATTAATTCCTAAAAAGGTATTTGTGAAGATTGTTAAAATATCAACACAAAACTAATCATAAAGTGATTTCATTCACTAAACAGAGTTAGCATGCTTCAAACAAAATTCTTTCCTACTCCACATTTCTAAAATGATTATATTGTGGGACAGACATAAAATCAAGAGGAGAAAAAAAAATTGTATGTTTCTTTTCGTTTTGCTTACTTGCTATAAATGACACAATTGTCAAAAAGCTATTAAAGAATACGTGGGATTTTGACCACAACAGTATTAATGGAATAGACCTCATATTACCGATGATTCAGTCATCTGTCAGCCAGATAAATGGATTAGTGTAAGAGGTATTCTAGTGAAGAAATGTAGCCTGTGGAGCTTTCAGCTAATTATATTTATGTTGTTTAGTACTGCTGGGAAGCAGAATCCAAGCAAATGCTGAAAGCTTTCATGCAGCATGTCCCATTAGAGTTTGTGTTCAAAAACTCATTATCTTTTCTGGCTTACACTGGATGGGTTGTAGGAACCTGACGTGAAATGGAAAAGAGCAATAAATAGTAAAAAAAGACATTTTAATTTAACTTCCAATCCTTTCCTGAATCAGCAACTATTGGTCTGCATGATTTGTCTGCTATTTCTGCAATTAAAGATAATTGTGCTTTAACTTGATTTGTTATCTCTACAAATCTTTTTCTGCTATCAGGTATATATCTATATATCTAAAGACGTATATGATTTGATCATTCTAAATTTAGATTAAGAACAGACGAGTGCTACAGCATCCAGCCACTGTCAAATTCCCAGATGACACTTAGAGAACGTTTGCATGATTATTTAATTGCTGCCTTTCTTACATTATCTGACTTTGCTTTTTAATTATTATTATTATTATTATGAAGAAGAAAATGGCTGTGCAACTCATACTCGGTAACTCCAGGTGGCTTACAAGGATAGAATGATAACTCTATTGTTATCATTATTTACAGTCAGCATTGTCATTTAATATCATTTGTGAATAGCCCACAATGTTACTCAGCAAACAATGATTAAAAATAACTGGATCATTGTATGATATTCAGAATCCTTTAGAATGTAGAGTTGTAATTTAACTATCACCAAATAAGACAGACAAACATTGAAGTTCGTTTAGTGTAGCTTTTGCCTTCAAGATAAATTGAGAATATGTCTCCTGAATTTTCAATTAATATATTTTGTCTCATTCTCACATCTTCTTTGTTATACTTGGAAGAGATGTATATGAAGAAAGATTGACATGTTTTGCAGAGTTAACATCCTTGAAAACTCTAGCAGGACTAACAATTCTTTAACTTCCAATGATTGACTTGCTAGTTTTCTCCATATCCTTTGGCTGTTCTTTTTTTCAGTTAATGGTTTTTGTTACCACATACTTCTTAACCGGAAACATTTAAACTTTTTGCAATTGTAAAAACTTCTGAAGTACTTCCAATTATATGAATCTTGCCTCTACTCCCCTTTCCCTCCTATCGTAAAAATACTGCCAAGCCTGGCTAATTCTTCTTTGAAAGTATGACAAAATAGCTTTGAAAATTTCATCCTTTGGATAAATCATGGGTTACTGTCAAATAATTTTACAGCTCTTATAATTATAACTTATTGAATATTTTAATATGTTTTTAATTTATTGTAAAATATATTTTAACTACCTCTTTTAAAAATGAGTAGCTTATATATGTATATTTGTTTCTATTTCTGCACTTTAGACTGCCAAATCAGAGTAATTTGTGATTTGCAATTAACACTGCATAAGGTGACCTAAGAAGTAAAATATATCATATGTTGCCTTGATAATAATTGAATATTCTAATTCTCATAGAAGCTAAACAATCCACCAAAGCTTTTATATACAAGTAGTCCTTACACTAAAACAATATTCTTTTAACCATTGAAAATGATGACAGTACTGAGCGAAAGGACTTATGATCTGTGCCCAAAGTTACAGCCATTGCAGTATGCCCATGATAGTAATCTGGACACTTGGCAACCTGTACATACTTAAGAAGGGTTGAAGAAGGGTTGCCAAGTGCCTTGCTATCATGTTATTGTTATTTGAAATCTTTCCTGCTGGCTTCTCCAGAAAGTCAGTTGAGAATCCAGCAGGGAAGGTTGTAAGCCATTGCTTTCTCGTTGATTCCTGGGGACTGCCTGAAAAAGGTCTGTCCAGAAATTCAAACAGAAATCTAAGTATGGGTTTTGGAACAGACTTTTTTCAGCCAGCCTTCTTGAGAGCAAAAGAGCTGTTTGGCAGAGGCACAAACAGCTCAAAAACAGTAACTGAGAGGGCGTCCTAGTGGATGATCAATTAAATATGAATCAGCAGTGTGCAGCGGCAGCCAAAAAAGCTAATACAATCCTTGGTTGTATAAACAGAGGCATAGAATCAAAATCATGTGAAATATTAGCACTGCTTTATAAAGCTTTAGTAAGGCCACATCTGGAATATTGCATCCAGTTTTAGTCGCCACATTACAAAAAAGATGTTGATTCTTTGGAAAAAGTGCAAAGAAGAGCAACTAAGATGGTTAAAGGCATGGAGATGAAAACATATGAACAGCTGCAGGATTTGGAATGGGTTAGTCTAGAGAAAAGAAGGACTAGCAGTATCCCAGTATTTGAGAGGTTGTCACAAAGAGGAGGGGGTCAACTTCTTTTCCAAAGCACCAGAGGGCAGGACAAGAAACAATGGATAGAAACTAATCAAGAAGAGGAGCAACCTTTTGTACCCCTCTCAGCCTTAGTGGATTGATGCCACGCCCACACAAAGGCACGGCTTATATCTTAAGCTCGGAAGCTCATTCCCGAGCATTTATAGTGTTTTGGGCCTAGTATCGCCCTAACAATTCAAGGGCACACTCCTCAAGGGCACGGCTGAGGCGCGAGCTCAGAGAGACATTCCCAAGCATGCTGAGAGGAGATTCATCTCCTACTTATTGCAGCCTCCGTTCCTCAGCAGTGGCAGTTCCTATCAAGTACTGCTGGTGGCAGTCTTAATTTAATACCTGAGCAGAGGCCCTATTACCATAATGCCATCTTGGGCTACCTCCTCCAAGCCCAGCTCAGAATCATGGCGCAAGAGTGATAATAAGGAAGCAGGTTCTAAACAGTCCTCCAAATGTTCCTCCCATGAGGTTTCATCCTCTAGAGAGTCCAGGGCGGCCAGTAAAGATGAAAAGCATCATAAGGAGCTTGACAAGATCTGCAATAAGGCAGCGAGCAGGCAAATCTCCCGGCCAACTCCCCTGGGGGAATCCAATAGCTCCCCGACACGTCCTTCCGGGGCCTCAACTATTAGAATGCCGGAGACCAATGTCCATTCTCTGGACAATGTCTTGATCAACTCAGACGTAGATCTTTGGGGGCCTACAACCGATTCACAGCCCACTGACCTGATTCATCCTCTGCTCAGTAGGACCTGGAGGTCACCTTTACCCCCATGGCTGCGGGTCTCCGAACCAGCTCCGAACCTGCTCAACTGCTTCCAGAAGCCATGCAGACCATAATAGTGAAGGCGATTAAGCAGGGGATTTCAGCTGGTCTCCAGCAATCTCGACAGAACTTCCCTGTTAATCAAGGAGACCCCTCCCTTCCCAGATCCCGGGCTGAATCTATCCATCCTGAGGACTCAGGCGCTCAGGCAGATCAGGGATCTTCTGTCTCCTCCCCAGAGGATCAATCCCTCCTTTCTGAAGGTGAGGGCACCCTTAACTTATCTGTAGATGAGAGCATGAGGCCTGATCAGCCATCGTATATGGGCCTATTTCAACTTTCGCTCTTCAAATCTTTACTATACAAAGCAAAGCACATGGCGGGCCTGGCAACTATGGGACCGGATCCCGAGTCTTAAACGGAGCAGGATATGACTGATCTGTTGTTCCTCCAACACATATCAGAGGAGGAATTTGTTCCCTATCCCAAGCTATTTGTTGACATCATCAAATGACAATGGACCTCTCCATGGGCCGGCCCTAACCCTTCCACAGCCGAAAAGAGATTATATAACGTAGCCCCCAGATTTGACCAAGGTTCTCCAGGTTCCCTCAGTAGACTCACCTGTAACAGTCTTATATGCCTCTTCTTAGATTCCGGGCAATCAACAGAACCCTTGTGCCCAGAGGAAAGATGTACTGAACAATCACTACAGAAGGCGCACCAAGCGGCGGCTTGGGCCATTCGAGCCTCCACAACTGCTTCATTTTTTGCTCGGACCTCTCATCTGGCTACGCCAACTACAGGACCGCCTCCCTATGACAGATGCTAGGCTTCACCAGGATGTCAATAAACTCATTGCAACTACACAACTGTCGGCAGATGCAACTGTCAATGCAGCTCGCTTCACCTCTAGATCCATTGGCTCCACTGTAGCAGTGCAATGGATGTTCTGGCTCAAGTCCTGACAGGCCAATGCATGCCATAAATGGTGTCTGGCATTGACCCCCTTTTCCGGGGGAAACTTATTTGGGGAGAGTTTGGATTCCCTTCTGGTGGAATCCAAAGACCGGCATAAGATTCTACCTTCCATTGCTAGATGGGCCAAATATCGCCCATCACCCTACTTCCATCGACTATCGTTCCATCTGGCGAATTCAGATGCGGGGTCCTTCAGGTCCCAGGGGTTCTATAACCAGAGGCAGAGACAGTGGCAGTAACGCCCAGAGAGGGGTTGTCCCTTCAGGTCCAAACGGGCCTTTCGAGGGAGAGGAAGCCACTTTTCACTTCTATAGACTTAACCGAGGCATATCTGCACATGCCCATTTTAGATCACCACAGACAATACCTCAGGTTCCAGTTCACTGGATCCCATTATCAATACAGAGTGATGTCCTTTGGACTCTCTTTGGCTCCCTTGAGTATTTATAAAATTATTGGCCGCCTTGGCAGGCCACTTGAGGACCATACCCATGCATGTCTTGGATGATATCCTGATCCAGGCCTCATCCATTCAGCAAACTCAGGCAGATCTTGCTGTTGCCATCCAGGTCCTGTGACACCACGGGTTCTCCATAAATTTGGAGAAAAGTCACCTTTCTCCCTCTACACAATTGCTTCACTTGGGTGCCATAATTGATTCGGTACAAGTCATAGTCTTTCTATCTCCAGACCACCAGTCCAGCTTGAGGGAGCTAGTAGGCCAAGTCCAACTAACAGGTCAGTACCCTTGAGACTGCTGTCTCAACTCTTGGAGAAGATGGTCTCCACCTTCTCCATCGTTCCCTGGGCCTGCCTGCATTCAAGGGACCTCCAATGGTTTCTTTTGTCATTTCAGAGGTTGGGCAGGAGCTGCTCTCCAGCAAAGGTCCGCATACCGACAGTTGTCCTCAAGTCCCTCAGCTGGTGGAGGTCCCCAGCCATCAGCAAGGGCAGCCTCTTCCAGGAACCGAAGTGCGTCATCCTCACCACAGACGCCAGTCTGTCCGGCTGGGGTGCATATCTGTCCTCCCACATGGTGCAAGGGCGTTGGAGAGAGCAGAACAGCACCCGCAGCATCAATTGGCTAGAACTCAGGGCCATCCATCTGGCCCTACACCACTTTCAGCAGAGGGTATCTGGCAATATCTGCTGATAAGGATGGACAACATTACCACCAAGGCACATATAAACCACCAGGGTGGAACATGATCACAGACGCTTATGGAGGAGGCCAGACAATTGTGCCTATGGGGGGAAGGACATCTACTCTCCTTTTGGGTGGAACCCATCTCGGTAGTGCCCAACGTATGGGAAGACTGGTTCAGCAGAGCCCCCATGGACCAATCCGCCTGCACCCAACCATGTTCCATCAGACCACCCCAAGCAACTCGCATCTGCAGAGATATTTCACCAGGTTTGCAACCCCAGGAGCAGAGGGGACCAATGACCTCCATACTCCATGGCCAGCAGGCCTCTTATATGCCTTCCCGCCTCATCCTCTTATCCCTCGTGTCATTCGCAAGGTCATCACAAAGAGTGGAGATCCTTCTCATTGCTCCCTACTGGCCTTGGAGGCCCTAGTTTGCAGACCTGATGGACCTATCGGTGTCTCCACCCTGGAGGCTCCCTCAGAGTGGAGTCTCCCTCAGCCAGGGGATGTTGGTCCACCCGGATCCCCAGTGGCTCCAACTGTCTGAACTTGCTGCGCTATCAGTGCGATCTGATTTGTGCATCTTTCACAGAGACAGGGTGACCCAATGCTTGGACCTGGCATTTATGCCGAAAATAAATACCTGGTTCCATAGAGCACAAGAGATAGTCCTCCCTAACTTCTGCCTGTGACCAGTCCACAAGTTAGAGAAGCGGTGACACACCCTTGATGTACGACGGGTACTTTAGGTTTATATTGACCGGACTGCTTCCTTCTGGAAATCTGAATCACTATTCATCTCCTTTCTACCGGTATCTCTGGGTTGCAAAGCGTCCTCAATGACTGTAGGGAGATGGATCCATTCCACAATTGCCAAGGCCTATGAGCTTCAGGCCTCTCAGGCCCCTAGTCAGATTACAGCTCATTCGACTAGAAGCACAGCAACTACCACGGCGTGGAATACTCAGGCCTCTCTTGAGGAGATATGCCTTGCGACCACTTGGTCAACCCCTACTCCATTCATCAGACACTATAAAGTAGACGTGTTTGCCTCCGCGGATGCGTCATTTGGTAGGAGGGTGCTGCAACAAGTGGCTAGGGAGTAGGGATACAGACACCAGACTCAGCCTGCCCATGAGGACAAGTCAGCTTTGGTATGTCCCATTCCTGGATGCTATATTCACCACTATGGAGAAGGGGCATTGGTGTTACCTGATATGCTCCTTCTCAGGAAGGTGGATATAGCATCCAGCCCCTGCCAGTTTAAAGTCTGGTGGTTTTATTGAAGTTTTTTTTTTTTTGTGTGGATGGAGGTTCACATCAGTGACTAAGGCACGCAGAAGTCTGTCGCTTCATTTTTTCGTCAAAAGCTGGCAAGGAAGGCAACAGAGGCGGGACCTTAAAGGCTTTGACAGACTCAGTCCAATCAGCTAGTAGTTAACCCATTCCTGGATGCTCTATCCACATTCCTGAGAAGGAGCGTATCAGATAATACCAACACTCCTTTTGCTTAATTTGGGATTATTACTTGGAACCCTGACAACTGGTCAGCCACTTTTCTGAAATGGTATAGGGTCTCCTAATTGGGCAGGCTTTGGAGTAGAAGACCTTGAAGGTCCCTTCCAGCTTTATTCTGCTTGATTGATTGACTGATAGATTGACTCTACCCTATGCGGGGTCTGAATCAATCTGGAAGGCAGCTTTTTTAGGTTTGTTTTCTAGCCCTGTCCTCCTTATTTCCATATTCTTCTTCAATTTGTAATTGGACAACAATGTCATGTCTTTCCAGAATCATAGATATTTGTTAGTTGTGCTTTTCCGGACTCTGATTCATGAAGTTTCATGAGTTGCAGAATTTGGGAATTGAACTTTTACACAGAAAGCATCTTCTGTATTCTCAAATGAAACCCAATAGTATGACTTGTTTCTTACTACATCGTAAAAAATAAAAAAGCAATAGCCCTGAACACAGTGGCAGATCTTTCTGTCCATCCCACTGCTACTTTAATTTTTATCAGAGTTGATGTGGAGGAGTAGCATATAGCATGAGTTCTCCCTTTGCATTCTAGCGTCTCAGTTCATGTGTAGCATAATGTAAGCACATTTCACCATCTATACTGCATGAAAGAGCACACCATTTGTTTTCTTATTAGAGTGCTTATATAATGAAAATCATTGCAAGTGGCAGCACCTTGTTGACCTTAGCAGATCCTGACAAAGCTAAGAGGCTTGGTCCTGGTTAGTATTTGGTTGAACAGCCAAGAGCTAGACTGGGAGGTTGGACAAACTGTCCCAGGCGGCAGTGCCAAACTACTTCTATACTATTTCAAGAAACCTATATGGAGTACATGGTGTCACTAGGAATCCAGGGTTGTTAAGGGGATAAAATTACCTTATACTGAGAATCTCCACTTCCAAGCAGCTTCATAGAAACCCAGTAATGCATTTGCTATTTAGCACCAAATCAAATATTAATCCATATGGCCACATATCATCCAGTTGACTTTGTATGCTGGTAGTCCTAGTTTAACAACCACAATTGGGACCAGCAACTCTGTGGCAAAATGATGTGGTTATTAAGGAAAATATCACATGACTGTGATAGGTTTACTTCTTCATTTCCATGTTACTGTTAAGTGAGACATGTAATTGCAAGTTACAATTTTACTGCCAGCTACTCCATTGATATTGCTTGTTGGAAGCCAACTGTGAGGTGTGCAGATTGTGATCACGTGACCATGGGACGTTATGGTCACCATAAACATAAACCAATTGTGATGTGAAGCAACCCGAATCTTAAACACATGACCATAGGTATGCTATATTGTAAAAGTTCAAGGTCCAGTCACATTTACTTTTTCAGCACAGTCATAAACTTCAGTTACTAAACAAGACAGTTGTTAAGCAAGGGCAACCTGTATTGAATTAAGCTATGCTTTGTTTCCACTATGTTTCCACTATGTTTCTGAAAAGGCTTGGTAACCTGTTATGCTGAGCATAAACTAAGGCTCAAAACCACGTTATGCACTTGTGTAAACCAAACAGATCTACTGGATTTCATTAAGGGCTTTTAGTGCTTTGTTGGCGGTTCTAGATGCTGAATTTGGGATTAAGCTTCAGTACTTATCTATTTGGATTTTTTAAAGTAATGAGCACTTAACTGTCCAAATTAATGTTTTCATTTGATTACATAGTAAGTTTTTTTTGCTGATTGTGGCAAATAAACTGGAGAAGATGGCCATAGAGTATGGGGTTGTTTTTTATTCTAAGGTTCACCTGGCTAAATATTTCATTGTATCTTTCCAGATTTCTCCACTGTTGAATGTAAAGATCTCCATGGTAACTCAAACTCCCAGCCTCTTTGTAGCAGCCTGCAAGAAGCAGTTTTCAACAGCTCAAAGGTCTCACGGCCAGGTAAGAACAACAATTTGAAAAAGTGATGTTTTCACATCTATTTTATCAAAACTATAGAATTTGATTTACCTTATACGACAAAGTAAAGTATACTTTAAAAAAAAATCTGAGCCACAATTAGATATTGAATAGCAAAATATCCAAAGAAAAAAAGTAATAGAAGCTGGATTTTAATTAATTGGTCCAATGGTAAGTAAGTGAATATTAATAGAATCCTGATCAGTGGATTTATGTATAGTCTTTGGACTAGTACATTATTTTCAGCACATTTTTCCAAACAATCCAATAATGTTTACGGATCTATATATTTTTTGTGAACTATCTGATATCTGGAGCATATTATTACTTGTTTCTTCACACACTTATTTCCTATATGTAAAGTTGTTCCATTAATTGCCAGCATTATTCAGAAAAATAATCCAGGTCTTTTACAAAGAACCAATAGGCTTCTTGTAATAATTTATAGAGACCAGCAGTGCAAAATCAGTCTGACCATCAGAACGTTTCTATGTGATAGCCTATAGAACAGGAGACTTGGGGAAGGTGTTCTCATTTCACATAATGTCACACAATGCATATTGTCCCTTATGGTAAAATATGTAAGTGATACTTCCTGGTGAAGGACTTGCCGGTTTGTATCGGTTCACTCGAACCTGTAGCGGAAATTTTCCCCTGCTCACCAAACCAGCAGTGACGGTGAGCTGGACACACCTCTGAACTGGTCCTCCGGCTGGAAATCGGTATTCCGGCTTGAAATCGCCCCCCCCCCAAAAAAAAAACCCTCTGCGCATGCGCAGAGGGTTTTTACCTTGAAGTGACGGGGCAAAACACACACTTTTGACGTGACCCGGTAGGGAAGGTAAGAGGAATCCACCCCTGTTATACATGATTCTGTTCTTTAGAAATGACTTTTCTAGATTATTGCTCACAATCCAGTCCTATACTACATGTAAAGTCAGGAACTATAATCTGGTTTTATAGAAATTCTATAAAAGTATTTTTATAAAAGAAAGATGATAAGAACAATTTTATTTATTTAATTATTTTGTATCCTGCCTTTATTATTTTGGTATTTCATTATTTTCATTATATAAAACAAGTTTGTTACTGAAAATTATAAAATATATTTATTTTTTCAAAAAATATGTGTACATGTGAAATTGATACTTTTACATTTCAAGTTATCCACTTTCGATGTGCATTTATTTGTTTAAATTTTGTGTCATGTTGATAATGCAGCACACAGTATTTTACAAGTATTCTATGTACATTTTCAAAGAGCATGTAAAAAGTGCTTTAGCAAAAAATATGAAGAAATATAAGAAAAATAAAATATATGTCATAACAATAAAGAGTTACAATTTTATATATACTTGTTTAATGCAAATATTATTCAGCTATATAAATTTTAAATACATTTATGCAACTTTTTAACCTACTGTATTTTGTATAAATGAAATTGATATTTTATTATACTTTTCTATACAAAGTACAACGTTTTACAAATACAAGTCAAAATGCACATATCTTCTAAGTATAATATACAAAATCTTCAAAATCTAACTCTAAACATAGTGTATAAACAGGAGCAATTATAACATTGAAAAATAGCAGCAGTAAACAAAATGTACTAATCCAGATAACATTGTAAACCCCACACACACACACACACTTAAAAAGCAAGAGTATTGAAATAATTAAAATATTATAAGGCAGTAAAATCATAAAATATCAAGACTAAAACTGTCTATATCAGACATTAATACAATTGAGAATGTCCAGAGATATTTCACGAGAAGACTACTACACTCTCCTGTTCACAACAGAATACCTTATGCCACCAGA
>JANHFT010003887.1:130817-141869 GCA_032467955.1 Pseudoxenodon macrops
TATAAGACGCACCCAAGTTTTCACCCTCTTTTTGGGGGTAAAAAGGTGCGTCTTATACTCAGAAAAATACGGTAGTCATCGATAAATGCAATCAATATATTACAATCATTTAATTTCCTTTTCTTATTTCTTTTTTTGGGTAGTGGGACTTTGATGTGATAAAAGAAAAAAAATAAAAGGAAAAAGGAAGCATTATACAAGACCATTTAGATGGTTCCTTCCTTCCTTCCTTTCTTTCTTTCTTCCTTCCTTCCTTCCTTTCCTGGATGCATGAACTTATTTAACCTTGAAATATTATTTTAAATCTGAATTTTTTAGAAAATTAACAATGATCATGGACCTTCTGCAGCCTGGAATTTAACTTATTTGAAGCTCTTGGAGGGAGAAGAGAAATGAATGCAACTTCTTTTGGAGGGAGGAAAATTCAGATTTTTTGAAGGGAGTAGATAAATTAATTCAACCTGTTTTGTACAGAAGAGTTCCTTTGTGCATTGGAGGCCTTGGAGTTTAAAGCCAGTCAGTTACCAGAGCAAGGCTGGCTGGCTACAATGCTGTCCGGGAAAAGCCCAACCTTGCTGCCTATGTTTAATTGCTGGAGGAAGATTGCTTGGCACTGCTGTAGTTCATATTGAGAGAGCTCCTATACAAGGTCCTTCTGCTCAGCCTGTGCTGGGGTAGCGCCAATCAATGTTACTACTTCAAGTGAACATGTAGGAGTTCTTGAGAGTCATAAAGCTGAAGTTTCGGTTACTGGTCACTAAATTTATTATTTAGTTTTAATATATAATAGCTTATGTTTTGTTGTATTTTAATTTTCTTTTCTTACTGAACTGCATTTTAATCTGGTTTCAGCTGCACTCAGGAATGTTTTGGACTATAGCAATGTCTTTGCACTCTATTTGGTGCCCACTTTGTTTACTTGTAAAACAGTGACTTGAAATGCCAATAATTTTACTGGCACAATTGAATCTTATGCTTTATAAGTTAGACATCTGTTGCTTGTCTTTTAAATTGTTTTTAGATTTGTTTTTTTTTAAAACCTATTTATTGGCTTTGAAGAACATCACAGAAAAGAACACTTTGATTTCATAAAGCTTGTTTTAAAGTTTAGTATACAGTTTTTTAAAAACTCCCTTTT
Organism: Pseudoxenodon macrops; assembly: GCA_032467955.1. Taxonomy (NCBI): domain Eukaryota; kingdom Metazoa; phylum Chordata; class Lepidosauria; order Squamata; family Pseudoxenodontidae; genus Pseudoxenodon; species Pseudoxenodon macrops. The sequence continues at coordinate 131,956 of JANHFT010003887.1, forward strand.
TAAAACCCTATAAACCCTTAATTCGGTATGGTTGACAAAATGTGTGAGGGAAGGCGATGACTGAGATTGAAGCTTCAAAAGTTGCTTGAGAGTTTTCATTAGCCTAAAAAGTTTGAACTGACATGATTATGGAGTTTTCAGATGTTTTATGTAATTTCAACCAATACAGATTATCCATACATCCTGTCAAGTTTTAAAACAACTGTCTTTCTTCAACCCTACTTTGGCATTTTGCTAAAAATGATCTTAAAGAAAAAGAGATCACTGATAGATATTGGGAACTTATTGGGGGAATCAAGGAATGACAGTGCAATGTTAATGCAACCATTATAAAGCAGTAGACAGAGCAGTGAAGATAATGGAGACAGATTCTGTAGTGATGGTTCAGAAAATCAGTCAGAGAAAGAAAACTCCCAAAGAAAAAAACAAAGATGCTTTAGGAATCCTGAAAATGCTGAGATAAATTAAAGTTTAAGCAGTTCATTGAAAGGTAGCTTTGTCTAAAATATTTTTCCAAGCCCCAGTATACCGTATATTTTTTGTGTTCCTATTTGTGCCTCACTCTCCCATACATTGATACTGACTATTATTCCAAAGATCAGTAGTAATAGTAGTGTGCAATAGTAGAACAGCAGCAGCAGCAAATGGGTATCATTTTTAATATTATTCTGATAAGAGTTTATTCAGAACAAACAAACCTATGGTTGGGGACTAAGCTTTGAGAACACTTAAAATAGATAATGTACCAATTTTTAGCAGTCTTGCCACTGAATGCAGTTTTGTCTTTCCATATTATATATAGATTTCTGTACAATTGGAGCTTCTTCATGGACTTTTTAATCATTTTTTAATTATAAAGTAATCCATGTCCTTTCCAGAAAAACTTTTTACTGAAAATAAGATTTTAAAAAATTCTGTTAGGAAATACGATAGAAGGAAATAAAAGCAAATTACTATCTCTATTGTGCAAAGTACAAATTACTGCAGTAAGTATAATTAATACCTAGGAAGAAGAGTTCTAATTTACCACGATTGTAAAACTGCAGAGGGAAATCAATATGTATGGATGATAAGATTATATGAGAACACTGAAATAAAAGCACCAAAGAATTCCAAAGAAAAGCTCACATAAATAATGCAGACATCTGCTAGACTAATGTCTGACCTTCAGCTTCAAGGAAACCTATAGATTAGTATAGCTGACTTAAAATAGCAGATGTCACTTTAAGCAGAAGGAATTGCTGAACAGTTTGAATGAATAAATGTTTTCCTAAGTACAAAAAAGGAGAAACGTTGTATTTATATGTAGAGATTTTGTAAAGAATCAATTCTATTGTCTAACATTATTGTGTAATTTATGTTGAGAGTGGTCTCTCAAGTGTAACATAGACATTGGAACAATTGGATTATATACTGTATTTTAAAGGCCATTTGGTATATTTTTGATTCATAGTCATAGTTAAACATTACTCTATATTTTATTTGTAATGACATTTTTTTAACAAATTATAAGGTTTGGAATCACCAACCATATTTTTCTAGATGACTTCTTTTAAACTGGCTATTGTGTTGCAATATTTGGTTCTTTTCTGGTATGTGAGTTCATTTTACATGGATTGTAAATTGTAAATAGCTTCAAAATAAATGTTGAAAATCTCCTTCAAAACTGTCAACGTACTGTTGCTACACTTATTTTACCGAACAATTAAATATTTCAATCAATTAAATAATTATTTGAACACATGTTTATTTTCATTTAAATGCAGCTGTAACTCAGAATAACAGCATACCTACCTTTAAGAAATGTAAAATTCTAAATTACAGTTAAAATTAAATAATTGCAATCAAAAGATATATTTCTGATTATTCCTCTTTGAACAGAGCGTGGATCACACTTCTTGCAAGCCTCATTGTATTGAGGTGGGGCTAAGATGAGCATAACCAGCGATGAAGTGAATTTCTTGGTTTATCGTTACCTCCAGGAGTCAGGTAATTACTGTTCTTTTAACAATATAATGTATTTCTCAAACACAAAGTTATTGGAGGTAACAAAATAATCTAAAGTGGATTAAAATAAATATTGTGTTAATTGGTTTGTTTGACAGTATTATTTATTTCCAGTATAGCTTAACTAATTTTCATACTTCGTTAAGATACAGACACTATCCTTCCAAAGAAATTTGCAAAACTGCTAATAGGATTTATAGGACCCTCATAATGAAATGTAACAAAATCATAAGAACACAGTAAAAAATTTACACAGTAAAAGAATACAATATCATTCTGAATCATAATATAATAATATCAGAAATTGAATGGAAAGGCTCTAGTGCAGTCTTTCTCAACCTTGGCAATTTTAAACTGTCTGGACTTCAACTTCCAGAATTCCCAGTTTAACATACTGGCTGGAGGATTCTGGGAGTTGAAATCCAGACAGCTTATAAAACAACAAATAATTGTTTTCCATATACAGTGGAACCTCGGTTCCTGAACGCCCCAGTCCGCGACCAAATCGGTTCCCGAACAAAAAATATGGTCAAAATGTACCTCTGTTCACGACCATATGTTCGATTCCCAATCAAAGCCAGCCGCAGCAATTTCCCCTTTGGTGCCATTTGGGGGGGAGTTGTGTATGCACATGCGCAGTAAGTCGTGCTTCCGTTCATGACCAAATCGGGTGCCGACCAGGATCCAGGAACGGATTGTGTTCATTAACGGAGGTTCCACTGAATGTTGTTTGATGATTAAATGAGAAGCAGCATCTTTCCAGAAAACTGGGAATGAAATAATCTTTTGGAACATACTATAATTTTATACTGTTCAACAATGTAAAAGCAGTTATCATGTTGAACTGGCTTTGGAAATAATTTAAAAGCCAATTTTATTGGAGTAAAAAAAGAATAATATATTCTATCAATCTCATTTGAAACTGTCATTGGTGGTTTCTATTTCTTCCATTTCTAAGCTTTTTTTTTTAAGCAGCACAAGTACCGTGTAGTAATCATAAATTTCTATACTTCTAAATTGTCTAAACTTGTGAACATATTAGAACCAATATATTAGCCACTCTTGCATATTAGAACCATCTTTATAATACAGTAAAAGCCTTGATACACAAGACAAATCATAGTCCATAGAAAGGGGGTGACATCTGTATAATAATATTCATTGTATCTGAGGTCCATTAAGCCAAGGTATCACTGAAATAATGACTAATAATGTTAATCCAAACTGTGAAAAATAAAGTTCAGTTCTGATCATTTTATTTTTATAACCTTTTTGTTATTTCAACATGTTCTTTCTTGGCATAACTTGTATAAATTAACATTGAAAAATAATCTTTTGAGCGAAGAAAGCAGAAATAATGGACTAGGCTTATAAAATATATCGTTATGGTTTATCTCAGACCAGCCCAAACCCATCTTTCAGTCTACATTCCAAAACAAAAGCAGATAATTTCCTGAAATGAGCTATTCTGGAAACTTTTATGGTAACTTTACTTGCACCACAGAGAGACAGCTTTATAGAAAAAAGGTTTGTTGTTATGTCAATGCAAGAAACTCTAGGTCCGTGATGGCAAACTTATGGTATGCATGCCAGAGGTGGCATGCAGAGCCCTCTCTGCTCGCTCACACGCTGTTGCCCCAGGTCAGAAAGAAATGTGCCGTTTCTTTTGTGAGCTTCTGTTTCCCTGCAAATGACGAAACAGAAGTTCACAAAAGAAAAAGTTCTTACCTCTTGCCACGCTGCTGGTGTTGGGATGCCCTGCCTCCCGCCGGACAGCTGGTCTTCGGGTCTCTGCTGCATGTGCATGCATGTTTGCGCATGCATGTGTGCTCACATCTTTCAGTTTGGGCATGCACACAAACACAGCTTGGGTACTCTGTGTCTAAAAGGTTCGCCATCACTGCTCTAAGTTTTATGGCTCAGCATACATAGCTCCAGTGAGTAGTGTTTTTGCTACAAATAATTTTATTTTATGAAGAAGAGATTTTTTTTGAGAAATCATCTTCTATATATATATAATATGGCTCTGTGTGTGTGTGTGTGTGTGTGTGTGTGTGTGTGTGTGTGTTCCAGCATAACTCTGGAATACCTAGAGCAATTTCAACCAAACTTGGTACACAGATGACTTAATTCCTGGAAAAAAATACTGTGAGGGTAAGACACCCCTAACTCCCCTCGGGTGGGTGTGTTCTGTTAAGATATAGCCTGTTGTTCCTTAAAATTGCTTCTACTGTACTGCCACAGTGGAGTTGCCATGGTAACGGCTTTACAGCACTCCACAAGGGGGCTCCCTCTGGTAAGGGTGAAAATCCAACATTATAAATTACGTTTGGTACAGACATTTTCAACAAGGCTTTGATTATTCTTGAGGACAAATATTGAACAGCTTGGTACATATACAAGAAGCCACTTCTAAATCAAGATTTTAAAAAAGCATACCAAATGATCATGGATCAGCTAGCAAAACAACAAGGTGGTATCATTTTACTTGACACTTCTGGGAGCACAGGGAAAACATTTTTAACTAATTTAATTCTCACCAAAATCAGGCCTCAGGGTGAACTTGCTCTTAACTGTCTAATACAGGATTGGGATAAATAAATACCAGGGCAATGCTGGGTTATCAGCTAGCAATAAATAAGATAAAAATAACAATGCTAGTCTAAAATTAGTTTATTCTTTTCAAAAACATTACAATCAATATTTTTTTAATTTCAGTACTTTGTTTTAGCATTTATCAAGTAAATAGCAATATATGTTACTCTTATTTAAATATTGCATAGTTTACAACACAAATCTAAACGGATATTATTAAAAAGTAGAAAGACAAATGTACTTCATGCAATTAAACAATGTACTGAAGATCTAGAAATCCAACAATATCAGTCTACTCTTCCCAAGAACTCTTCCAATGTTTTTTTGAGTAGTCAAACTTCACCTTTTAAAACAATGAGATATTTATATCAAATAACTGTTCCCACAATCCAAAGGGCATTAACCTTAGCAACCATTGTAGTGCAGCATTGGAATGCAGTATTGCAGGCTGACTGCGCACTGCCAGAGGTTTGATCCTGACCGGCTCAAGGTTGACTCAACTTTACATCCTTTTGAAGTCAGTAACATGCCCCTAGATTAGAGAGTCAGTAAACCACTTAGAGAGTGCTGTAAAGCAGTATAAAGTGGTTAATAAGTGCTATTAGCATGCTGCAATGTTCTCCCACAGCCATTTTGGATGGCTGATATCATCCCAAAAAAAAACCATATGAGCTGAGACTGTGCCATTCAAGGAACCATTGAAATCACATCCTGCTATACTGCATCTTCTATAAGGACTCTGAGACTCATTTTATAACACCTTATCTAATAAAATATCCAGGAACTACTGTTTATATATGCAACTACTGTTATCAGATTAGTACAAATTAGTTTCTTTGAATGTGGCCAAATTCTTCATGCTGTATAAATTACACAGACTCCAACTTCCCACTGATAATCCATCACCAATCGTAATATATTATTTTGTCTGGCTTTTTTTATTTTTATTATTTTTTATTATTGTTTTAATGGTTTTATTTGTAATGCTGATTTTGGCAAGAAAATGGATTGATAGGAAGGAGGGGAAATGCTAAACTACCTAGGAAATAGAAAAAATACTATCAAAAAGTAAATAAAACTTAAAACAAGACATATATATTAATCTTGTTAAAATTACACATTTTAATGTTATTATTTATTTTGAACATGTATTGTAGTTAAATGCATTGTAGTTACATTGTACGTTTTTGTGGCACTTTCATAAAGCTGATTCAAAGTGAAAGTAGACAAATTTCGTTAATCAACATTTAGAATTTGGGATTCAAACTTTTTTTAGCAATAGTGTAAGCTTAGTATATACAAAGTTCTTCATCAGTAGACAGATTTTTGATTTTGGAAATAGAATTAATTTCAAATTAATATGTTTAACCCCAAAATTAATATCTTTGAAGAATATGGTTCAGCCTAGTAATGTCTAATGACTCTAATCAATATGCCAAAGCAAGTAGCAATGCTCATAATATACCTACGAAGTTCCTTTAAATTTATTATATCTGAAGCATTTAAATTTATTATATCTGAAGCATAGAAAGGATGAGAGTTGACCTTTTTAAAAACATTCTCTCATTGGTCCAGTAATCCCTAAAGAGAATTGTTTATTGAATTAAGTAAGCTTTTAGGTTATAGGAAACATATCAAGCATTTCTTAAAGCCTGAACCCATTGATTGGACAATATAGGATACCCCAACTCTAATACGTTTTATTTATTTATTTATTTATTTATTTATTTATTTATTTATTTATTTATTTATTTATTTATCTATTTATCTAACTAACTAACTAACTAACTAACTAACTAACTAACTAACTTGTATGACACCCATTTTGCCAGACGTGATTCTAGGTGGCTTAGAGACATTCCACCAAAATGTACTATAAAACATTAAAACAAAAATAAGGATCATACATTTAAAATCCAATTAAAATAATTGTACTATATGTCATCTATTTCCTTCTGGAGTTTTAGCTATTGTAATGGTATAAGAACCAAGCTGCATGTATAACATGTCACTAAACTCTGTGTTGCTGTTCAGCCTTTCTGGGTAGTGCATTTATTTTGTAAAATTGCAAACATTATAAAAGTATAGCTACATAATATTTGATTAAGAGTTCCATTATCAAAATTTAAAAACAAGTGTTACCAAAATACTTATTCATTACTCTACAGTGTCAATGTTGCATGACAAGAAAGTTTACATTTTCTGCTGATTAAGCCATTAAGATTCTATAGTTGTTGAAATTCATTTTTTCTCATTAATCTACATTCAGTATACCATCATGACAAAGTGAAAACAGAATTTTAAAAATGTCTCTAAATTTATTACAAAGAAGGAACTGAAATATCACATTGGCATAAATATTTAAATCCTTTGCAACAAGACTTGAAATTTAGCTCAGGTGCCTCCCATTTTTCTTGATAGTTGCTGACAGGTTTCTACACCTTGATTGGAGTTGACCTGTGGTAAATTAAATTGATTGAACATGATTTGGAAAGGCACACACCATAGAAGGCCTCACAGCTGACAATGCATACTGTAGCAGAGCAAAAGCCATGAGATCAAAGGAACTGCCTGCAAAGCTCAGAGACAGGATTATTGCAAGGAGAAGATCCAAGGAAGGCTATAATAAAATTTCTGCTGCATAGAAGGTTCCTAAAAGCACAGTGGTTTCCATAATTCTCAAATGGAAGACATTTGGCCCAACGAGGGTCTTCCAAGAGGTCAAACTGAGCAATCGGGAGAAGGCCTTAGTAAGAGAGGTGACTCTGACTGAGCTCCAGAAATCCTGGAGACAGAGTTCCACAAGGATAACTATCACTGCAGCCCTCCACTGATCTGGGCTTTATGAGTAGCTAGATGAAGCCTTTCCTCGGTGGAAAACACATGAAAGCCTGCTTGGAGTTTGCAGAAAAAGCACCTGAAGGACTCTCAGACTGTGAGGAATAAGATTCTCTGGTCTGATGAAACCAAGATTGAACTGTTTGGCCTCAATTCTAAATGTTATATCTAGAGGAAACCAGGCACTGCTCATCACCTGCCCAATATCATCTCAACAGTGAAGCGTGGTGGCAGTATAATGGTGTGAGGTTGTTTTTCAACAGCAGGGATTGGGAGACTAGTCAGGGTTGACAAAAAGCTGACTGGAACAAAGTACAGGGATCTCCTCAATGAAAACCTGTTCTACAGTCAGAACTTCAGACTAGGCCAAAGGTTCACTTTCCAGCATGACAACAATCCTAAACACACAGCTAAGAGAACACAGGAGTGGCTTAGGGACAACTCTGATAATGTCCTAGGGTGGCCCAGCCAGAGCCCTGACTTTAACCTTATTGAACATATCTGGAGGGACATGAAAATGGCTATCAATAGCCATCCAACCTGACTGAGTTTGAGAGGAAGAATGTCAGAAAATCCCCCAATCCAAATGTGCAAAGCTTGTTGCATTAGACCCAGAAAGACTCGAGGCTGTAATTGCTGCCAAAGGTGCTTCAACTGAGTGAAGGATCTGAATACTTATGTCAATGTGATATTTAAGGGTTTTTAAAAATAAATTTACAGATATTTCCAAAATTCTGTTTCACTTTGTCATTATGGGGTACTGAGTGTAGAATAGTGAGAAAAAAATTAATTTGAACAACTATATCAAGAGGCAACTGGACTTTTTTGTTTTTCTTTGAAGAAGTTTCGTTTCACATCCAAGAAACTTCTTCAGCTTTGACTGGATGGTGGGGAATGTAAAAATATATATTCTTTACAGACAGCTGGTCATTTGCATCCTTTTACAGGGTTGTTGAAGGCCTTTGAGGTTTATCTGTGTCCTCAGGGTCAACTGAGTAGTGCTAATGGTTCCTGTAATTTTCAGTTCCTCTGAAAAACTGTTCATAGTCTCACACCATTCGAAGGTTGTTCATCCCAAATTGCGTAAAAGAGATTCTCAGCCATCCAGGTCATGCTTGTCCCAAAGGTGCTTTTTCCAGAGGCAATTGGACTTTCTTGTTTTTCTTTGAAGACGGGACCCCCAGGACACAATAAAACTTTTGTTTGTATGGGTTATATATATCAAAATTTATTGTATTAAAAATAAAAATTGTGTTTATTGTGTTAACCTAAATAAAATATTTTTCATAAAAACGTCCTCTTGTAACAAATAAAAATTATAATGAGAAAAGTGACATTATTTGAAATGTTTGCATGTATATCAAATATTTGGCAAATAATTTTGATTTTGCAGCTCCCTGAGAGGTGACCATACTTTAAGAAATGCTGCTTTAATATGTAAAAGTCTTAATACAAAATTCATTTTCACTTTATTTCAAGTACATAAACCTAAAGGTATTTTCATATTTCTTTTAATACCTTCCAGTGCCTTTTTTGAAATCTTATTACAATCCACAAATAGACTTAAAACCAAAATAAAAAGATAACAGAGTAACAGAGTTTAAAGAGACCTTGGAGATCTTCTAGTCCAACCCCCTGCTCAAGCAGAAAACACTATACCATTTCAGATAAATGGTTGTCCAATCTCTTCTTAAAAACCTCCAATGTTGGAGCACCTACAACTTCTGGAGGCAAGTAGTTCCACTGATTAATTTTTCTGTCAGGTAATTTTTTCTTAGTTCTAGGTTGGTTCGTTCCTTGATTAGTTTCTATCCATTCATTGCTTCTTGTCCTGAATATTAACAAAATAATTATATAAAATGATTGCTTTTTTCTTTGCTTGAATATTTAGACATGTTCAATTATTTCCATATTTGCCTGCTAAAATTATTAAATATATGAAAGTATTTTTCTTGAATACTTTTATTTTAATAGATGAATATATGTTGAATAGTTCTGAATTTCTTGCAGGTATTGATTTCCCAGTCAAAGCAGTACAGTGTAGTTTGATATTCAGCGCAGTCATGGATATATTCTTGCTTTTTTAAGCTTCATGGGTAGCCACACTTATTATAATTTTAGCAGCTATCTTGTTCCTCCTTTCTTATGAAGCTCAAACAGTTGCAAGAATTAATATATAAGAGCAAATCTTTAGTGAAGGAGAAAAGGATTAAGCCCTATTGATCCAACAATCGTTCAAAAAAATGTATGTAATTCCCAGTAGGGTTTAAATTTGTATTAGACTATAATCTGATGCTTACATGATTTAGAATGAACCTTGCAATCTCAGTGGAACTTCCTTTGGAGTAGATGAATAATAAATTACTCTATTAGTATTTTACATAGAATTCTAAAATTAATACCGTGTTTCCCCGAAAATATGACCTGTCCCGATAATAAGACCAACCCTGCTTTTCGGAGTCGGCGTAAATATA
>JANHFT010003890.1:0-13411 GCA_032467955.1 Pseudoxenodon macrops
TTTAACCTTAGACTGTCTACTGTTGACCTCACCCCATTCCTAAGAGGTCTTTAAGGGGCGTGCATAAGCACACCAGCATGCCTAACATTCCTGTCCTAATATTCCCCTTTATTTGTATCCATTTCATGCATTCATAATCATGTTTATACTTATCGTATTTTTCGGAGTATAAGATGCACCTTTTTCCTCCCTAAAAGAGGGTGTAAATCTTGGTGCATCTTATTCACAGTTGCATCTTATTGTCCGAAAAATATGGTATATCTGTTATCTAATACATGCTTGATGAATTAAATAAATAAATAAAAATAAATAAAAAGTATATATTTAAAGAAATCACTTCCTCCTTCATCATGTATAAACAGTTTTAATAATTTATCACCCTCTTTTCTTTCCATATTTATCTATAAACAAATCCTTAAAGCTTTGTGGTTCAATCCTGCTCAGAAAAAGTCCATTAAATCTGCCCACTAATCTACACTTTAGTGCTGTTGCCATGATGATGATGATGACAATGATGCTATCTCACAATAGTAAACCTGTAAGATTAACCTAAAATTAACCCAGTGACTCACCTACTGCCTAGAATATTTACTTCTGGAGATCATTACTTGTATGATTCACTGGATGAGGAAATATCCACTATCTACACTGATGTCTGTAAAGTGACACTAATAGTTAGGCTACAAGGAATAATTGTATGATCTAGCAGGGCTCTTCTAATGCTCTTAAGGAATTTAAGAGAGCTGCATAGCTTTTCTGCTATTTTTAGGTAAACCTATACAAAAGTGCTTTTTGTAAGGTATTCCAAAGTAGCTTTCCCCAATTGCAATTGAAAAAAATGAATAGGTAGCAGATTAAGAAAAATATATTATAAATATGTAAAAGATCAAAACTAAGTGAGATTAAATAAAAATTAACCAGTCCATTCAGTAAGTGTGTGTGTGTATGAATATAGATATAAGTATGGATATAAGTGTGTATTATGTGTGTTTGGCTGTGTATCAATGCCCATTGAAGTACCCTAATTAATTAAAGAATAATTTAAGTTCACTGGATTCTGTAAAATTGAACATTTTAGGACATCACTGGGTCATTTCATAGACCTGACACGGACCACAGGGATTTTTTTGAAGAGGATTTACCTGTAGTTGCTTTTTTACACTTTATCTGTAATATATTCTCAGATTGCTGAAGATCTCTTTGAGGCAGCAGTTGCACATTCAGTTCTATGTCTGGCAAATACTGATAGCATTCCTAGGATACCAAGAAGATTTTGCTAAATCTTCTTACTTCTAGATCAGGAAAACAACCTTTAGGTGGACAAGAGCCATACTTAGCATACTTTTTAATGCCCAAAGGGAGAAATAATCAAATGGTTATTTGTTTTGTGTTCTATAGAGTGAGTTTGATGTCTTTCCTTTGCCTTTTAAACAGTAAAGCATATATAAAGCTTTATGTTATGGGGGAGGTGTTAAAAAATCAGGGAAATGTTACTACTACCTAGTAGTTGGAATAGACCTGGAAAGGGGCCTTAGAGGTCTTCTAGTCCAATGCTCTGCTCAAGCAGGAGACCCTATACCATTTCAGGCAAATGGTTGTCTAATCTCGTCTTAAAAACTCCAGTGATGAAAGCACCCACATGAAGGCAATCTGTTCCAGTGATTGATTATTCTCTCTGGCAATTATTCTATCTAGCAGGTGTAATTAGAATGAACAGCAAAAAGAGGATTGGTTTTGCCTATCTCATTCAAAATTCTAGCTCCACCTTGTTCCACCTATTGGTATTTCACTGTTCTTCTATAAGTGGTAGCCTATAGTAAGTGCCACACCAAAACGGAAAAGAGATTCAGATGAATAAGTTATCTGTGTCCCATAAATCCTACATCTTGTGAAATGTTTTGGTGAGATAAGGGTAGAGCCTAATTTGGATACCTCCAATGATGATAATGGAATTGTGTCAAGAGCCACAGTGGTGCAGTGGTTAGAGTGCAGTACTGCAGGCTACTTCTACTGCCTGCTGGTTGCCTGCAAATCGAATCTCACCAGGCTCAAGGTTGACTCAGCCTTCCATCATTCTGAGGTGGGTAAAATGAAGACCCAAACTGTTTGGGGCAATATGCTGGCTCTGTAAACCACTTAGAAAGGGCTTTATAGCACTGTAAAGTGGTATAAAAGTCTAAATGCTATTGCTGAGTGCTACGGCTATTGCTTTAATGTTAGGTTCAAATAAAGCAGACCAGGAAAAGTCACGCTAGATATCCTAGGTGAGAAGATGCCAACAGAAGATCAAAGTAACGAAAATGTAAATAAAATGCATTATTATGTGATTTGCAAGCCCAGAACTGATACACGCCTAACCTGAAATAGCATGTGAATTGCACTATTACCGAGCTATTTATCTATAGCTCAACACTCTCCTGTCAATAAACTGCTTTCTGATTCTGAGACTCTGGCACCTGAAGTAAAAGCCCTTTCTCAGCACATTTTGTAATTGAAGTTTGTTAATACAATCAGAATGTTGCTGATGCCACTGTTTCAAATAATGCAAGTTTATTTTGAGCTCTCAACATAAAAGTGTCATTCTCATCATCAGTCATGTTTCATATATTTCCATTTGCAGACTTCTACCATAATACAATATACATACTTATTAAAATGTTATTTATTGCATATTTAAATCTACATACACATTTGCTCATACTTGTATATAAAATGTGGAGAATAAACCACCACATAAGGATGTTATTTTCACAGCAATCACCTGGATGAAAACTTTCCCATGTCATTAATGATATAAAAGATAAAAATTTACTTATTTATGATTAAATTTAAGTATGAAATATTAAACCTTGCAAGAAAAACAAGCATAAATAAATCATACGCTTGGCCTCTTCATGGCCAGAATGAAATTTCACTAAAATAGTTTAGAAAACAATTAAACTTTCTATAAAGCTAGACACTCATCCTGGATTATATTTTAAATATTATTTCCAAACACCCTTCTCAATATTTATATAGAGACATATTCTTACTCCAAAGCTGCCATACATCTCCAAGGTCATTAAATAGCCAAAACTTTATAATACGTATGAATGACTGAGATGGGTAATTAGAGAAATTGAACAAATAAACAAACAAACAAATCAATCAATGCTTAATTTTACGATTTTTAAAAAAAATAAGATAAAACTAATAAAAACTAATATAAAGTAAGGAAAAGAAAAGAAAGAGAAATAAATCAAAGAAAAAGCTAAAAGTGCCAGAAAGGGGGAAAAAGTTAAAGAAAATATAAAGAAAACACACACACACACAAAGTTTTTGATCAACAATTAAAATATGATTTTAAATGTACTTCTCGCTCTATAGTAATAACATAACTGCTTTTTTCTACACAGGTAGCCCTCAACTTATTACCACAATTGAGCCCCAACATTTCTGTTGCTGAGTGCGATATTTATTAAGTGAGTTTTGCCCTACTTTATAACCTTCTTGCCACAGTTGTTAATCAGTGCAGTTGTTTATAGTATTTGATCTATTATTTGATCTGTACATTGATGCAGAAGATGCAGTTAATTTACAGATAATCCACAATTTCTGGAGCATTCTTAATGCATTAGCATGCCACTATATTTTAATATTATTTATAATTAAATAATGCATAACAATCTCAGTGTAATGTTGAAAAGTTTCCAATCATGTAGCATATTTAATCCTTTAGCATCTTTGTCCACATTATCTGAAAAAATATACCAGAGGGGCATCACTAGATTACAGTGGAGCTAAATGGATGGAAGATATATATATATTTATATAAATCATATAAAATAAATCATAAGGAAAATCATAAGGAAAAATACATCACAAATCAAGGTTAATCTCAAATGCACTTTAAAGTTATAAATGCAAATATAATCAAAAGAGTATTATAAGACAGAGTATACATGTTCAACCTCTCTCTTTAGCTTTTATGTGAGTCTACAAATACTGTAGCTTAATAGAAGTCCTGGAATAATATGATGCTAGGGTTTAATGCTAAGGCTATTCTTTTGGTTTTGGTTTTTTCTCACTGTTGCTTGTTCTTGGTTTCACAAGAACAAAGTAAACATTGTCATTTCTACAGAGGGTAAGTCTAACTTTCCAGCTATAAAAATGTAACTGTCACATTATTTCATATCACCCCTTTTTTTTTGGGGGGGGGAGGAGGATATTTTGCCTGATGAGAACACATGCTTTCTATTTCTTTATCAAATTGATCAGGCAGAAACATCCCTAATACGGTAGTTTATTTTGTGGTTTAAAAGTAAGAGAGATCCAAGTATACATGGTTACATGAAAAAGCAAAGGATGCTTTCACTGTTAAATTCCTTAATGTGCAATTGTTAAAAAGCATACAATGGAATTGCGCTACTGCATCTGCTAAATTTGTTAAGATTATCACAATAATGCATACAACATAAAATAAGTAAGAGATTTGGAGGGGCTAGTGTATTTTTGTTAGCATTTTAGGGGGGAATAATTTTAATCTTTGTTGGCTCCTCAGAGAGTTTGGAGTTTGAAAATGAATGCAGATCATCATGCGGGTAGTCCTCAAGTAATTGGGACCAAACTTCCTTTCAATGCATGGCATAGTCATCAGATGCAACATCATGTGACCATCTAACGTAGAGATGGCAATCCCAACATTCCCTTTTACTTAACTTAATCCCATTAGTTGTTAGGCAAAGAACCCTAAAAAAGCCAAAGCATCCTGGCTTGGTCTCTCCTTGGTAAGGTAAGGAACTGCCTCCTCTTGAACTCCATTCACCCACCTAGCTCTCCCACTATCTCTGTCATTTCGGTAGCCTTGTACTTTGCTGCTTAGCTGGTCTTGCCATCCTACACTCTACATGCCTTGCCACTCTGCTAGCCTTAGTGGCCCACCAGTCTTGGCTCCTTGCATTCCGCTGCCTTGCTGGACTTGTTGCTGCCTTGCACTCCTTTCACACTGCTGCCTCTACCAGCCTGCTTGCCTTCCTGACCTGCACTCTGATTACTCTGCCAGCTGCCCACTGGCCTTGGTGTCCTGGATTTCTTTGCTTTCCTAGCCCTGCTGGCCTTGCCATTGTACTTCTCTTGCCTTGGCACTCTGCTAGACCATGGTTGCAGGGTAAGTGAAGTGTAGGCAGTGTGCATTGCTGGAACGTTGCACTGTTGTGCTGGGGTGGTTGGCTGTGTTAGAGGATGAGATAGCACTCCTTGTTGGCAGCAGTACCAGGGCTGAAGTAGATGTCCAGGGATAAAGGGGGGTTGGGTGAGATTGATGAAAAAACCTATGTCTCTGATTCAGCCGCAGTTACTACCATCACCACTAAGCTATTTTGTAGGGCAGCTAAAAATGCAGAGATAGGGGAAGGTAGGTGGGGGGAAAACTGAGGTGCCCCTAAGGTTGCTCACCATTCAAATTTTTATTGTGTGACTGCAAGGACACTGCAATGCCCTTAATTTCAGGGACCAGGCATACATAACATCAATTCAGTGCCCCCATGACTTTGAATACTCACCGAACAAATAGTTGTAACGTGAAGTCTTCCTGTATAATGTTTGTTTGTTATACTGAACCCCTTAATGTCAAAAAATTACATTGTAAGCCATCTCCAAGAAAGTCCATGTTTAAGGGGGGGAAATGAACATTACCGCATGTGCCAGCAGTATAGCTAAATTGCTCTCTTTATTTAATGTATATATACAGTACCACAAGTGCTGTTCTCAAGGAACAAGGGGTGGCATTTGACAATAGCAATAGCACTTAAACTTATATACTGCTTTACAGTGCTTTACAGCACTTTCTAACATGTTTACAGAGTTAGCATATTGTCCCCAACAATTTGGGTCCTCATTTTACCCACCTCGGAAGGATTGAAGGCTGAATCAACCTTGAACCTGGTGAGATTTGAACTCCCAAATTACAGTCAGTCAGCAGAATTAACCTGCAGTACTACACTCTAACCACTGCACCACCATAGCGCATGGCAAATAGCAAAAGATTCCACAAGAGTGTCAGAAATGCAGATAAAGTGGGCTTGGTATATGATCCCTTTGTCAGCTTGTTAAATACATATTTAATTGAATAATAACTCATTATGTTTATTCATGGTTCAATATACTAAAACTGATTGATTTCACAGGAGGCACTAAGCCATATTTCATGGGTTAAAAGGCAACACCATCTTCTATAATACACTAACACAAAACTGGACAAACCAGATTATGCTTTAGCTCCATAATAATTCTGTTTTTGCTCACTGTAAAATAAATTATTAAAAAAAAAAGACATAACACACAAACTCCTTCAGAGACAACTACGGGTCCGTCCTGATGGGCTCTTTCTTTTCAAAGTTTACTTCTACACCATTTTTATATTTGCTATTTATAACATCATTGTTCAAGATATACTTTAACATCTTTGAAACCAGAAATATGATATGTGAAAGAAAGATAACAAAATGAAAAGAGTGATTCCCTACATTGGTTTCGTTTCTAAGATAAGCACTGTAATGGGAATGACTCTGTTTTATTTTAAACCAGTTTAAACGTTAATAGCAGGAAGGGCCATCTTGCTGTCTGGTATTGGACAGATTAGCACATTTGTCCTATTCCCTGCTCTCCCCCTCCCACTGGAAAAAAGAGAGAGAAACCAAGTTAGGGGGAGAAATGTTATATTCCTGTGATGAGACTTGTAATGAGATGAGAATATGGATCAACATGAACCCACTCTCACTGTAATGATAATGGGAAATTGTGCAAACACAACCTGTTCCATTACAATGCAAAGATTTTAATCTCCTTGCCATTCCCAAATGTAATCTCCTCATTTTCAGACTAAATTAAATGCATCCATATACTTGCTATGGATAAATTAACAATGAGGAAAGAGCTATCTAATGCTAATAATTACACCTAATGATTATATCTAATTTCCTTGTCTGTTCAAGTATGTGCATTCAAAACAACCGGACAGGGGTGGAAAAAATAGGAAATATTCTTAGGATAGTGTTTGTTGCAGAAATAAATTTGGATGGTGCTTGACAGCGAAAATTTATAGTGGAACTTACCGAGTACAAAGAAGCTATTTTTCTTTCTTTTGCTTAACATCACTATTTATTTTAATTCAGTAATAGTTATTATGCCTTTGACAGCACTACTTCAGCCTAACTAGGTTCAGATCAGTAGCCTTTCTGATTTAAATGATTCTTTCGTGTAATGAGTCCCTATTGCAGAATCACAATGTGGTATAATGCCCATTACATTTAATTTTAAAAGATTGCTCAAATTGTTATAAGGCCTCACAGGAGATATAAAAATTGCAGTGTGCAATATTTACATATAGGAAATAAATAGCTACAAATGCCTTCTGATAAATGCCTGCCTACACATTAAAATTCTATACATGCAAAAAGAAATCTTTCAAGCTGGTGATTAGAATTCATTACACAATGCCACTTCGTTAAAAGATCATTTCCACCTTATTTTTTTTTCCCACCATATGTTAGATTTTGTGCTTGTTTTTTTATTTTGTTTTGTGTTTGTTTTGAAAGGATCAGGGGGACAAGTTTCGTTTACTTACTTTTAACTAGAGTACTTCACCTCTCTGATCATGTATAAAACAAAGCATTGCTTAAACATTCATTATTAATAATTTGAAAAAAAAAAAGAAAAATCATCAGGCAACTCATGGATCCTCGGGTCAGTAGCAGTTTATCCTATATTATCCTTTATTCCCACCCCTCACTGAGCTTTGGTTTAAACATGACTTCCTGAATAATCCATGTGTATAAATTCATACAATATGCTAAACTAAATCGAATAACTGTAACAATTTATATATATATTACTCTCTTATTGTCTTATTTCTGGAAAGAGTAATTAGATTTTTCCCCCACTGTAGATCACTATGTGTAAAGATACTTATGAGTTACTACATGTAAAGTATATCGTGTGCCCTTCCAAATTAGCTAAGCTTGCCACTCATTAAATAATAATTTCTAAACCATCAAATGTTGTTCATTTCATACCACAGGTTTCAAACATAATTGGAAAAAATTCTTCTGTATATTTTTCATTCTGTACTTAACAAGGAACAATTTGTGAATTTTCTAATTAGGAAACTATGATTAAAACAAACCATGTAAGAGTCCAGCTTGAATGCATCTATATGTTCAGTTATAAACATGTAGTTATTTATTTAGTATGATCAGCTAAAAATGAAATTACTTTCATAATTCAGCTTTTCTTGAGTTGAGTAGAATTGGTGAATAGAAAGTAAGAAGAACATGCATTTCTGTGATTGGGGAGATAAATCTTAAACATTTAAATCTTAAATATTTTGTTTCTGTAGGGAATGCTTATTATATACAATTGATGTGTCTTTTTTCCTATTATTTACCATTTGCTAAACTAATGGTCCATTAGTATTATAGCAATGAAGATACAGGTGACAGCTTAAGCAATGTTATAACAGCGTGTTAGCGTTTTCAAACTATGCTCAGTGTTTCCTACAAAAACAAAGCATCCCTGACACCTTAAAATTGGACAAATTCATTAGCTTTAATGAAAAGGGTTTATGAGATATGAAAAGTTATGAAATGAGGCAGCATTATTCCACAGTAGGGAAAGGGTATCCTCCATTGTATAGTAATACAATTCCATTGGAACATAATGGAACTATAGTAACACAATGGAACTAATATATTGTGAAAGGATGATCATTGTAACTCTAGGGTCAAAAATAGTTTCAGATCAATTGGGTATAGAAACTCTTTAGGATGAACCTTTTTAGATATACACCATCAATAAAATTGTGTAAGTGAAACACTGTAAAATATCAATCCAAATGGACAAAATATACTGTATATATAAGAAATGTACATGCAAAACATCTCTGAGGAGAAGGAGAAATGAGAGTAGCCCACTATTTATGTCTCTAAGTATCTGACACATGTTGTTATACTCAAAACTGTGAATCTCCTCAAACATTTATACAATTTTCATTCATATCATCTTCTTAATTACTCAGTATAGGTAATCCTTGACATACAGCAGTTAATTTAGCGATCATTCAAAGTTACAACAGGTCTGAAAAAAAGTGACTTATGGGTTTTTTAAAACACTTTTTCACACTTATGACTCACACTTATGACTGTTGCAGCATCCCCACAGTGAACAAAACCCAGAAGCTTGGTAACCGACTCATATTAATGACAGCTGCAGTGTCCTGGGGTCATGTGGTCACCTTTTGCAAGCAAAATGAACGGGAAAGTCAAATTCACTTAACCATCATGTTATTAACTTAACAGCAGTGATTCATTTAACAACTGTGACAGGAAAGGTCATAAAATGAGGCAAAGCTCATTTAACACATCTCACTTAGCAACATAAATTTTGGATTCAGTTTTGGTTGGAAGTCAAGGACTAGATGTGCACTGCAGCATAATGTTTTCAGATCAATAATCTAGTTAAGGATTGTTATTGTAGTCAACCCAATCTTCTAAATAATGAAAAAATGTAACCTAAATATGTCCTGTAAAATATTTCTGAAATACCCACCCCTCCATTAAAGAACCTTTAATATATTTCTGAATTGGATTAAATTTAAAAATAATGATCAAAAACAGACTACAGAGATTTAATAAGTTCTGAAGAAACGGGCACATCTATATATCAGTTCACATATGCATCATGATCATTGCAGGATAAGATATCATGAGTAAGAGAACCAATATTTTCTGTGCAGATGGAGTTTTCATATTATCTCAGATCTCTTTGAGGTGGTATTAATGCAGTAATGTACACACACACACACACACACACATACACACATACTGTATATATACTGTGTATGTGTGTGTGTTTAGATAGATGATATAGATATATAGATATAGATATAGATATAGATACATATTCTTATTCCACTCACATATACAACTTACTTAGAAAAGATCAGCATATTTCTTCTGAGATACTCTGTAGTGTGAGATAATAAGAGATAGAAAATGTAAAGTACTATTTTACTAAGATTAGGCTGTCCATCCAAATAGCACGTTGTCTAACTCGATTGTACATATGAAGTTTGAAAATACAATGGACATTATGCTCATAAGAGTTTTACTGAATCATATTTAGAAGCATCTCAACCAATATTCTATTATTACTGAGCAAAATTGATGTCACAAAAATGAATGCAATAGCACCTTCCTACTCAAGCAACAGGTAGAGAGAGTTTGGTTATTTTTCAATATTGGAAGTAATTGATAGCTATAATGATTAATATTCAAGAATATATTTATCCCCTATACATTTGTCTTATTCTCTTTTGAACTCCACCCAAGTCTATTGGTGGAGTTCAAAAGAGAATAAGACAAATGTATAGGGGATAAGTATATTCTATGGTCAATACTGTATTAATGAGTTAACATGCTGTGTGGAAACAAATCGTTATTTCTACTACTGAGCTTCACTAGATATTCATGAGATCTAGCATTATGAGAAAAAAATGTTCTTACTATCAATATACCAAACATATTTCTATACATTTTCCTCATACTATTAAAAGACCCAACACTTCAAAATAAGATTCATTTCTTTCTAACCTGATTAGTTTCAGTGAGGAAATATTGTGATCATGTGTATAATGTATATATGCAAAGGGAACTGGGATGCTCTCTGTCTACCTGTTGTTTACAGTACTTTGAGAGCTGAACAGCATGCTGGGTAGGTAATTCAGGGATCTGAAGTCTACACCCTACCACACAAGGCATCCCTAGCTGAGCCGCTACATAAATTGCTAGATTGGCAAGTTGGGTCTGGAGAAAGGTGGAAGTTGACGCGTTAAAGCTGTCAAAAGTTTGCTAACTTCCAAAAGCATGCTCATACAGTACAACAAAAACCTACCCTTAGGCATTGCCTGTGATGTCTCTCCGTATGGGATAGGTGCTGTCCTAAGCCACCAATTACCAACGGGTCTTGAGGCGCCCGTTGCATACTTCTCAAGAACCTTGTCTCAAGAAATCTCAAGAAATTTTATTATTGACATGCTTTGAAACAAAAAGAGTCTAAGCATAAAGCACATAATAGAATGTGCTCAGTCTTCTAGCACAAATGAAGCTAAATTGCACAAGGGTTGGCTTTGGAGAAGAAGGCTGCAACATCAGACATAAACATAGATTAATTTTTACAAAACACAAGTTTTTGTAAGTATGACTGGGTATTTATACTTACATTGTAGTCAACTATGGTTTACCGAATAAGATGTAATTGGCTATGCTCACATAGCATACTAAATCAAGTGACCCCTTTTTTATTTGGAGTGTTATACGAACCGCGTCACCATAGATACATAGCAAATGTATTCTTTGTTACATGATAAGAAACTAAGAAGTGAATTCTAGTGCTAACCTCATGCTAACCCACCTCAAAAAGAAAAAAAAGAATTAAAATGATTTTAACATAAGGAGTGAAGAACTTGCTCGATATAATCCATGCCAACAAAACTTTCTTGCTTTTTCTACAAGTTTGAAAATGCCTCCACACATTGAACATATCTGCATCACAATAAGGGAAACATTTGAAGGGTACATAAGTGGAATTATTTATCATGGTATTTGCAATAAGCATGTTTATGCACCTGATAAACAAACTCTGATTAAAAAAGAAATGTCTTTTTCCCACAGTAACACATCTATGCATGATGGATATGCAGTTTTGTCCTTTGTGTTAATATTCTTTCTAGAGTACAGGTGTCTAGTGTAACTGTTCATATATGTCTCTCATCTTTGTCCTTAATCTTTCATATAGTGGTGGCCATCACCATGAAGAATGCCAATGCTTCATTGGTATATTCCTTTCTCTATAAAGTGGTTGAGGTACGTAGCCTTTCTCAAACATTCAGGAAACTAAGGAAAAAATATTCACAAGTTGTGGGGTCTTTTTTGAGATTTGATGCAGGCCCTCTTGGGATAACCACACATTCTGAGGAGCTCCTGTGAGGTCTTTTTTTGAGATGCTCCTCCATAACAGACAACGAAGAGAACAATAAATGAAGCAACATTATCATTCCATACATTGCAGGAATATCAGAAAAGCTCAGGAGGATCTTCAGTCAACATAACATGCATACACACTCCAAACCCAAAATACACTAAAGCAGAAGGTTGTCCAACCCAAGGATAAAACACCCAGACACAAACTGAGCAACATGGTATATGCAGTACAATGCAGTGAACCATGTGCAGATTGGGGAAACAAAGCAACCACTTCATAAACGCATGGCACAACATAGGAGAATAAACCCATCAAGACTAGATTAAGCAGTCTATCTGCATTTTAAAAACAAAGGGCACTCTTTTGAAGACAGCAAAGTTCATATTTTGGACAGAGAGGATCGCTGGTTTGAAAGAGGGGCCAAAGAGGCCATCTGTGTCAAAATTGAACAGCCCTCTTTCAACACAGTGGGAGGAATACAGCATCATCTACAACATAGTCCTTTTCACAGCTCCAAAAAGGCTCCACACCCATTTGCTTATAAAATGAATACATTTATATATGTGTTAAATAACTAAGTAAATAAATATGTGTCAACTGTCCCAAATTGATCAGTTCGAAAAGAAAGACTGAAGAATCCATTTTTATCAAAAGTACAGCCAAGTGGTTACAGTGTAGCAAAGCCAGAGCTAAACTTTCACACCCATGACATCTAGTTACCTTTTCCCTTCTTCTCCATTCCTAACACACACACACCTGTTATCTCTGTGCAATTACATTCAAACAAATTGTTTTGGTAACAGTCCCTGGCTTGATAGGCTGGAAGGTGTTTCATTCCATGATGTGACCTTGGAACGGCCAATAGTCAAGACGAGTAGTTTTGATTCCCCTTATGCTAGCCCACCACAGTTCCCTCCCCTGTTGCATATGGCAGACTGTCATCTGACAAAGCATGGCTGGTGCAGCAGCATGACAGTCCTGACAATATGATAAAATCCATTTCAAAGATTAGCACCAAGGATCTGAATAAACTTAGATTAGCAAGCAAATTACATTTTCATTCACTTATTCAATTTAATACTTGTCAACAATTTACAAGATATATTTTAGACCAGTGGTAATTTTTAAGACATCTTCAGAGGAAGATGTATCAGAACATGAATAACAGCTGATTAGCTAGAATAATGAATAGTGAGGAGCCTAAAACTAAAGCAATTTATCATTCAAAATGATCCTGTTTTTCAGCATCCTTCATTCTAGTAAGAATTTTCAGTTTTCTTCCACATCTCCATGTAATTTATTTACTTCTACCGTGTTTTCCCGAAAATACGACCTGTCCCGATAATAAGACCAACCCTGCTTTTCGGGGTCGGCGTAAATATACGCCCTCCCCCGA
>JANHFT010003890.1:26185-54126 GCA_032467955.1 Pseudoxenodon macrops
TCTCTCTCTCTCTCTCTCTCTCTCTCTCTCTCTCTCTCTCTCTCTCCCCCTCTCTTTCCGTAAAGATGGAAATAAAGCCAGTGGTGGGATTCAAATAATTTAACAACCAGTTCTCTACCCTAATAACTGGCTGGCTGGGCATGGCCATGGTGGGCATGTTCCATGCAACCCCCTGGGAACAAAAACAGGGTATGGGGGAAATGCCACATACACCCATGCCCAATTTTGGGTCTAGTAGGCATCCCTGCAGCCCCCTGGAAGCAAAAACAGGCTGTGGGGAGCCCACATCACACTCCCTGTATCCCATTTTGGGCCTAGTAGGCCTCCCTGAACTTACCTCGGAGCCACAACAGGGGCGTGGGGACTCCTCGAAGGGGAGGGGTGGGGCCAGCCAGCAATTTAACAACTGGTTCAGCTGAAGTGGTATGGACAGGTTGAATCCCACCACTGAAATAAACTCAATAAATTATTCCACAATATTTTTTGTGAATTTGTATATTGTAAAGTTTTAAAATTCTTTTTACATTTATAAATTTATATTTAGTTTTACATTTACTTTCTGTCAAAGAAGTCAAGATGACTAAATGGGAATGTCCCTTTTTTATTATTACTTGGGTTTATATTGCACTCTACCACCAAATATGTAAGGTAGATTGGGCTGCTAATGTCATTGGACAAAAGCACCCAGTGAGCATCCATTATTATGAGTAGATTTAAACCTGCTGTTTAGAATCCTACTCCTATCCCTTAATCTTTGTACCAAAATGGTTGGCTCTCATGAGAGTTTGTATGCAGTACTGAAAATGTATAAGATTTAGGCTGCATTGCTGTAGCACTCTCTGACCTCACACATCCTAGAAGCACATAAAATATAATTAGTTCTTGCTGTTCTGATTTTTAATCTGGATTATATAAAGAACACTGAATCATTATCTTTTCATGTCTGTTTGAATTGAAGGATTAAAAATCCAAACAGCAATGTCTTTTCAGTTTGGACCGCTTTATCCAACAAAATCATTTCAATATAAAACTGCTCATGAAAAATCACCAGTCTTTAAAATATGATATTTCCTGTTAGTGTAAATCTGACCTAAATTGGCTAAATCCTCATTTCATACAAACTCTTCACTTGCTACCTAATACAGGTATATCTTTTAAACAAAAAAAACCCTTAGTTCAAAGATTTAAGACCTAAAGAGGATAAAGAGATTAAGATTATAACAGAAGCAATTAATCTGCATAAATAGGTTAGATCAAGGAGCTTTATTTGCTTTGAAGCACCTTGAACTATATATGAATCATTCAATCTGACTTGGGCACTCTAGTTATACATAATATATTGTATATTTCTTGAAACAAAAATCACACCATGAACAAATATGTATGGCAGACTCTATCAGATTTTTATTCTACATTTATTTAATAAATATATATGGCCACCCAATTCAGATTTTGGGCAACATATAATTAACAAAATAAACAGACAACAAACAAGGTTAAAAACAACAGAAAACAATAATCAAGAACTGAAATTTACCCCACTAGGAGGAAATTCTAATCACTTGGCCCCAAATCCCAAAGAAAGGACAAAGTCTTTAGTGCTTTTCACGAAACAGAAGCAGAGGCATTAAGAGATTGTGATTCAATTAGTGACATGGAAATGCTTAACATAGGAGTGTCAAACTCACTGTGTCATGACGGTGTCATGTGATGTATTGGGACTTTTTCCACATCTGACCTGCGGGCCTCGAGTTTGACAGCGCTGGTTTAACACTTGCCATTTAACATTCTTTTTCACTTAAAAAATTATATACCTCAAGATCAGCCACTTTTCTTCCAAAAGGGTGCCATGTTTACATGAATGAAGCCTGAACCTATGAATAAGTAACTGTTTATAATCCATGCCAATTCTTTATGGATTTACTTGAAAATCCATTCCACTTAATTTCCACATCAGTCAGCATTTATTTTTGTACAAAGTATTTTCTAGCATATGCTTTCTTTTATGAAACTTTCATTTGTATGTGCATTTTTATGCAAGCGTTGATCTGAAAACCATGTTGTCAAATTTAGAAAGGTACATAAACCAAAAGGTGGCTATGTTCCAATCTATATGTTACTCCAGGAAATATAAATGAGGTCAGTTAACTTAAAAGGTGGATTACACACTACTTCTTCCTCCCATCTCTACAAACACTGTTCCCTGTCCTCTATTCCCTTTCTTCCATTCACGATAACAAGCACCTGAGGCAGCTTTTCATTTTAAAAATAACTTTGTTAGATATATTTGCATGCAATGTCATTTCCCCTTAAGAATTAGAAACTTCAAAACACTTTTAGCCTTTCAGCTAAGTATTTCTTGTTCCTCCTATTCTTAACTTAACTTAAAACTGCCTTCCTTGGCAGCCATACAATAAAAGTCAGGATTCTGGACTAGATCCAAAATCAAATGAAGCTTACGTGTGTGTGTGTGTGTGTGTGTCTGTCTGTCTGTCTGTCTGTCTGTCTGTCTGTCTGTCTGTCTATCTATCTATCTATCTATCTATCTAGCTAGCTAGCTAGCTAGCTAGCTACCTACCTACCTACCTACCTACGTGTGTGTATATGTATATGTATATATTGTATGTATTGACATAGGAATACAGAGTAGAACAAGTACAGAGTTTGGCTGTCCTCTGCACTTTCTTCTGAAAGAAATGCAAAGGTACTATGCAGCTCAAAACACCCCTATGAGCATTGTGGAGGTCAGAATAATAGTTTGAAAGTGCAAAAAGTAGGATAAAACACTCACAGTTATCCTGGATAATTTTGTGGGTATCTTAGTATATAAAGTGTCTTGTATCTGCTGAGGATGGGATACCAGTTGGGCAATTTATTGTGATCAGCAAAGTGATGCTTGTAATGTTAACTAGGGTTCTTTTGAGCTTCTAAAACCTGGGTAGGTGTAAAGGTTCCTTTAGTTTAAATTATGTTACCATTATATTGACACCCATGCTTATCCTGGCTTCTGCACATTGCCAGGCAGGACATGAGAGGTTGGATTTGACTCTGAAGTGGTGATAATGTACCAATAAAGGAGAATATTTATAGCAAAGGGTTGAAATGGTGATAATGTGCTCTCCAGTAAAGAATTCCAAACAAATTGTCCAGTGATTTGTCCATGATTGACAACTTTCATCCAATCTCAAACCTTCCCTTTTAGGGAGAACATTGTTGTGAAAGTAATACAGACTTTTCTAGAAGATACAGTTCATCTGGATTCAGATCTGGAAATGGGACCAAAACTGCACTGACTTTTCTGGTGGATTGATTTTTTTTGGAGACCTGCATGGGGAGAAAGTACCTTTCTTGGTCCTGTTATACCTATGATGGAATTTGATATAATCAACTAGAATACCTTCTTGGCTCACTTGCAGGGGGTTGCACATTAGGGGTATCATTTTTAGTGGTTTTACTCCTCCTTGAGAATTCAGTTGGCAGTCACTAGGGAATAGTGCTTGAACGCCTGGGCTCATTACTCTAAAATACAATAAATGATACTCCTTTATATCTGTACGCAACAAAATTATATTCCTGGGATTTCCAAGCAGGAACTATTTAATCAACTAGAAAAATGAGTCATCACTATGCTTGCAAATACAGCATGACACTGAGAGACTCTGAAGAAGCTGTAATACTTTCCAATACTCACATCATCCAAGATCGATTTTCTTCTTTCTCACTATTTCCCCATTCATTAAATCTAAGTATAGTTGACTGTGAGTCACATCTCATCCTTTTGATAAAAGCAGCCTTTTCTGAACTGCTTTATCCTGGTATTGAATAATAGAAACAGTTAGGAAATAATTTAATACTTTAATCCAGAAGATAGATAAGGAAGAAATCGCAAGCAAGCCTTTTTTTTCCCTCCAGCTTTTCATCACAATGAACCAAACAACAAAGAAAAAAAATGTTCTAACTATACCTCTGCAGAAATGAACCAAATCTCTCCTCATGACACCCTTGTTAAAATAGTATTCACATTTCATTATAAATTAGATTAAAGGTAAATTGTAATAAAATCTATAAGTGTGATTTCTATAACATTTTACAGTGTAAAATCAATAACATTTATTTTTAATTAAAAAAAGAAAACCCTGGCAAATGATGTTGTAGGCCACACCAACCTCTTCAACATTCAGTTATGTCTTTGCTACCCATGTAAATAATACTACATACACTCTCCAAGGAATTGATTTAACAATATTTCCCTATTTCCCCTCTCACTGTTGACTTCCTCAAATCCCCATTCTGTGGGGTCTTGACATTCTTTACTTGCTGTTGTTGTTCACTTCCATCTTTCCTGTTCAGCATTTATCATTCAGGATATGTTTGGCACTTACCATTAAAGATATATTAGTTATTCATAGGCAGAGACAAACATATTTTCTGTTTAATAAAATTATAGCTCAGTGAATCACCCACCCTTATGGCTAAGATTGCATCAACACTTTTGCAATAAGATCTGCTCTTAAGAGGTTTATAACTCAATCTTTTAGAAATTTGTTCAGCTTTTTAAGACCACACAGGAGGTCATGGCTCAAGTCAATTTTACCTTATCCTTTTCTAAACCACTTTAGCTCTTTTTTTAAAGATATGGTCTACACAAACCTGTGACAGATTCATTTCTGGATTTTTCTGTTGCCAGAAACCATGGTTCTAGGGAGTTTTGCATCCTCTTCCTAATTTCTCAGATGTTCCTTCATTTAGGGCAAAAAAGCTGCTAGAAGTAGAATGGATTCTTGTTCTGACATTATCTAATAGCTAACTGAAGAAAGTAGCAGCTAGCTCAATGAGGTAAAAGTGGGGACACATGTTAATGTAACACTGCACACAACAGTGTGGAATGATACTTAAAATGAAGGGAGCATTGTGATAATGCTGTATCAACAGATTAAATCATATCATTGGAAAGTATTTTATACAACCACAGCCTTCACAGGGAAAATCTATCATTTTCCCACATGGATAGCAAAGATCTCCTAACATTTATTATGGGTGAATTCACAATGCCAACAAATGCTAAGATCATTTTTACCTTTATTTTTCTTTCTTTGTCCATCTAGAAATCTAGCTATCCGTTGGAGTTGGATGGCTAGTAAATTGAAACAAATAAATAAAATATCTATCGGTCTGTCCCAGTGGTGGGTTTCAATTTTTTTTACTACTGGTTCTGTGGGCATGGTTTATTTGGTGGAAGTGTCTTGGTGGTCATGTGACTGGGTGGGAGTGGCTTGGTGTCATGTGACTGGGTGGGCAGGCCAAGTCGACATCACTGACTTCTTTGACCTAATGCAGGGGTCAGCAATCTTAAATACTGAAAGAGCCATTCGGACCCATTTCCCACAGAAAAGAAAATAGCCTGGTGAGGAGGGGAGGCAGCCCAGCAAGCTTTGCAGCTATGCAGTTCTCCAGGCTGCCCCCTGTCCCTGCTGACACTGCAATGCCAGGGGCTTTGGAAGATGGTGGCCTGGCCCGAACTGGTACAAACCAGTAGAAACCAACCACTGGTCTGTCTTCTATCTATGCCTTTGTATATGTGCATTTTTCCATATATACCATTTTGTCTTTTTGTCTATTCATAAATATAATGTTGTAAACATACAGTAATTGCCCATAATTCAATAGGTACATTTTTGCAAGCAGATTTGCACATGTGTACTTTATATTACTTTCAAAATTGTGAGAAATATATATTATATACATTTTTAAGGTTGACTGCACACTAGCTCATGTAAAACAAGATTTGGGTAGCGCTCTTGCTCTCTCATTGTTATGAACTGTAGAAAAGCAAATAGTTATTTGTTGCAACTCAGTAAAGTTACTCTCCTTCCTGTCAAATGAACCTGGTAAGGTGAGGCAAGTATGATGACAATTACAATGAGAAAACTGGTGGGCAAAGAAGCAACAAAATGTTAAAGTCTCTTATCTCCAGTGATCCCAACCGAGAACACTGTGTCTTGGTCCCAGCATCATTACAAGAAGGTTGACAGAGCAACCAGAAATCCAAAGTAGTACTGCTGTCCCACTGCTCTCTTAATAAGGTCTTCAGAGCAGTCATTTTTTACTACCTGCCATGATTGATCAACTGAAAATAGGAGGGGGGGGAAATGAAGGGCTACCCAGAATTGCAAATATATAAAAAATAGTGTCCAGGGATTGTGGATGGTGTCAAAATTCAGGAAGTATGCTTCGGATACTTCTTTAATATGAGATGAACATGACATTACATTAAAAATGTTTTAAGTATGTCTAGGTATACTGACAGAAGGTCTAGAATTACTCTACGTTCCATCACTTCCTATGGTTTTGCATTATTTTTTATTGTTGTACACCACCCAGAATTGGCATGGAGTTGGGTGGCATAAATAAATAAATGGGTTTAAAATCCTGCCCTGCCTCTATGGAAGTTAGAGTGAGGACAGCATATACTGAATGCTTACTTAATTTATTTTAAGTTATATGCAAGAGATATCTGAAGCTAAACATTTAAAGGTTAATTTCAAAACAGAGCATACTTTTCTGCCTTTAAATCAAATTGTAGCATAAATTGGGCAGTATAAAATTGTCTCAAATGTAGTGAGAATTTGATCCATGTTACACAGGCAACAGACATTGCAAAGGTCATTATATCACGGCTAGTGTATCACGTAAGAACTCACTAGGACAAAATGTTTATGTTCTATTGAATTCATTTTCTTCCTTAAATAAGCCTAACCTTTTCCTTTGTAATATGCCAAATTTCATGCTATTAGTCTGCCTGATCTAGGAATTTATAGAGCATTCTCTATCAAATCCCAGTTTTGTATGTATTCAGTCACTAATTCAGGTTATCAAATCTCTTAATCTTCCAACTTTAAAAAAATAAGAAAATCCATTGTAAATACACACACAAAAAACCACCCCTATGGAATTCAGGGAGAATATTGCTGCTATCCATACAGTGATTCAGGAAACGGAAATTCTACAATTTGTTTAAAACTATGTACTATATTAAGTATTTCCACAATTTTATTGTGATCTTTGTTTTCTGACATTGTTCATCACTTTTGGTTAAATTTAATCTGTTCTAGCAGTTCGTTCACCTAAATAGAATTTGCAAAACTTAAAGCATTTTACAGACCCGGAATCTGCCTGTTTTAGAACTCTGAGACTTAAATATGAAAAACAATAGTTAAGGAGGAGGTATTTGATAGGGATAGTATTCTAACCTTTTATGTAATTAGTTTCAGATTTAGGTTAGGGTTAAATCAAACTATTTGGGTTACAGCTATTCATTATGCAAAACAATTGAGTGAAATAGGAACAATGTCAAGTTACAAAGAGAAATGATAGGAGCAAATGAATAATCTCTCTTTGTAGTTACAAAAGCAAAATGAAAAAAAAGCATGCCAAATAATAAAGCCTCATTCCATAGGCTACCCAAATACCATGCACACAGCTGTAAGTGGAAATTAGATACTCATTTGTGAGTTTCATATTTATGTCATAGTATCGCAGGAGGAAAAAGAGTGCTCCAAATCTTCCTTAAACCTTGCCAAGGCTCTTTTGCCATATCAAAAAAATAATGAGATAAAAAAAATGAAGCTTTGATTTTGGGTTTTACTGATTACATTGATTTCCTCTTGTAGAAATGGCTAGTTTATACTATTATGGAAAAGTTAAAAAATTGAGGCTCGATGTTAATGCCTTATTCTACTGCAACAGAGGGAGTTGGAAGTCAACGCCTTCTGTTTCTAAGTTCAACAGAAGTTTATGCAGTACTGGGGTGGGTTGTAAATTGTTTTGCTGTTGGTTTGTGCAGGGTTCTGCCTTGTGCTCGCACAGCAGTCAAAAAATAGCTTCTGCACATGCACAGAAGCAAAATTCAAAATGGTGGCACCCACGGAGACACCGAAGGAACCAGCTCTGTGACATCATCGCTGAGTTACTACCGGTTCTATAGAACCGGATAAAACTGGTAGGAACCCACCTCTGATACAGTACATTTTAGTAATTGCATGTTCATCATTTGTACATAGCTCATTTTTAAATTCTGTCTTCTTCTTGTGCTGTTCTTTTTTTCCTCTCCCATCACTACACTTATACCAGTTTGAAAATAAAGGCAGACCCACACATTCTGCTTGGCTTGTCACTAGCACAGACCACTGTCCACCTCTTCCTTCTTCTCCCAGACCATTACAAGTGTAACCCATGCATTGTGTTTTCCAGCTTTGAAATTCCAACAGCATTTTTCCAATTATCAGACAGAGATGCATTCTTCACATACAAGTTAAACCAATCTACTCAGACATTGCTTATCTGTTTCTCTGCAGATACATTATATTTCTTTCATCATTTTAGAATCACTCATCCTCTTACATCCACTTTTTTCCTCATCCACAGGCTCTTTCACTTCATAATTTCACCAACTATAATTCTTCATACTTCTCATTAGCACAACTCCAACAATTTCCATACCATTTGGTAAGACAATCTTTTTAACTCCGCTGCTTTCATTTTAGGTATGCTTTTAACTGATTATGCTTGAAGATGAATTCTAAATTTCTCTAAATACAAGACATGTACACAATTTTCCTAAAACTATTTTTGCCTTCATTTTAGTTGTTTTTCTCCCCATTTCTGGCTTGTTCTTCCAGGTCCATTTTCTCCTGAAAAGCCACTTTAGATAGGATAAATAATAGCTCCACATTAAGAACTCATTCACCTCGAATTCTTTCCTAATAGTCTCAATCATTCATCATTATCAATCAAAGCAATTCAGAAAGAGGCTTTTCCTAGCTCATATGACTGCTTATGTGATCTCAGAGGGAAAAAGGTTGCAAAGAGGTGTTCTCTTCATACACTTTTGCAGTCTGAAGCATACTTTTTTTTCTTCAAATCCAAACTACTTCTCAGCATAGTGATAATTTTCAAGATTAGATTTATGTTATATTAGAGTTTGCCATTCTTATCAATAGTTTTTGCTCATAAATCTCTGTTATTGCAGTAATATGGAAGAGGTTCTAGAGCTTCTCCTGCCATACTTTTAGTATAGCATGAGTAACTCTAGAACATATGATAACAAACATTTCCCCAAGCAGTAGATTTCAACCGGCACAATGAGAATTCAAAAAAGTGTGGGAAATTATGATGGGTACATAAAGCAGTCCTACATCCTCATTTGCTAAAATCAGGATAAAAGTGTTCATAATTTTCTCCACTGCTAGAAATTGGAAATCTTATAAAATACAGGTAACCCTCAACTTGCAATAGTTTGTTTAGTGACCTTTTGGAGTTACAACTGGAAAAAGTTACAACTGGAAAAAGTGACTTATGACCGTTTTTGACAATTAAGATTGTTGCAGCATCCTCATGGTCAACCATTTAACTACCTAACAGCTGAGGCAAGAAATGTCATAAGATGGGGCAAAACTCACTTAACAAGTATCTCACTTAGCAACAGAAATTTGGGCTCGGTCAAGGACTACCTGTAGTCAAAGACTACCTGTAGTGTTCCCTATATAGCACTGGAAAGACTGTATTGAGTTTTTCAGATGTGTACATTCCCAATTTTAGAAATCTTGACAGTTTACTCAAGAATAGTAGGATGGCATTGTCTAGAAACTCTGCTGTATATACTGAATGAAAATTGTGTGCTAGGTAGCTAAATGAAATAATTAAATATAAGCCAGAGAATTAGGTATTACTCCCCTCCTGCTACCATCACTACACTGTTTTCTGACTCTCTATTTACAAGCTCAGATGTTACTTAGATTCTGATTCTAAAATGAATCAGAAGTCACTCAAAGAATGTACAGTACCTATGAAGACTAAAATTACTTCAGTTTCTAGAACTTCAGTACCTATGCATGTAAAAATCACCATGGTAGGTCCTACTTCCTCAGTGAAATAGGAGCGAGCAGTATGACATGAAAATCTAAGTTACTCCTTGATAAGTTTTTTATTTGTATTTGGACATAAAGAGTAAAAAGGATGACCTTAAAAGAGAGAGGAGAGATCCATTATCAAATATAAGAAGAATATGGCTTGACCCTCAAGGAAACGCCTCAGAGAAACACTTCCCTCGTGTATATGAATATAAGAAAGAGATAAGGTAAAGAATAACCAGGATTGCAAGGTTCTGTTATTATAATCCATCTTAATAAAAGTTGTTTTAAATTTTCAGAGAATGTGTTTCTTGGTCTGGTCTACATTCTCAGCCTGACATCATCTTTGCTCTTCCCTCGAAACATTCTCTTCCTTTTAAATCCTGGATTAAAATAAATTATCTTAAAGTGAAGGATGGAAATGGAGATGAACAAAAGCTGAACCACAAATCACCACCGTGTATTTCAGAAAGGATACAAAGCAGCAGAAATGTAATATGTAGCACAGATCAAATTTAAATTTGCATCTGCCTCTATTTTTCTTTACATTCTAACCTGTCATTTAAAAAACACTACCATCAATTTCTTAGGCCAAGACCAGGGTCATTCTGGGCAACTGAGCTTCATCCATTCAGCGTTTGCAACAGCTCTATCAGAATCATGTTGATAAAGAGTGGAGAGGCAAGTAAAGTACATAAAGTTAGACTTGACAGGCTCACTCTTGTCTAGAAGCATACCTAAATTCAGAATGAAATTACCTTCATATTTACTGTGGCAATATTCAGGACCCTATAGATTTTAACAATGGACAAATCTATTTTTACTGGCCAAGTCATTGTCATCTCTGTTTAATCATAAACCTATTCATGTAATTCACTACTTGATTAGTATATTTTAATATTGTTTTCCATATAGCCAACTTGAAGTAGCTGTTGTCATTTAGAAATGGAATATAATTTTGGTATACACCCTTCATATATATGAGAGCCAGTTTGGTGCAATGGTTAAGGCAACAGGCTAGAAATCAGAAAACTGTAAGTTGTGGTCTTACTTTAAGCACAAAGCCAGCTGGGTAGCCTTGGACTTTGTGTAAGCCTAGGAAGAAACCAATGGCAAACCATTTCTGAAAAACCTGCCAAGAAAATTGTAGGGATTTGTCCAGGCACTCCTACATATACCCACACACCAACACACATTTATGTATGTATATGTATAAGTATCTGTATCTATGAGCATAAGCATATACATATACAATACATGTGTGTGTGTGTGTGTGTGTGTGTGTGCCTCTCTTTCTCTCTGCGTATGTATGTAAGTGTGTGTGTGTATACACACACACACACTCACACACACACAGAGTAATCTAAATAAAACTGAAGGGCAGTTATGTTTATTTTTCTTTCACTATTTTTCTAGAATTCTATATGCATACAGTATATACTGTATGTGTATACACACAGAGAGAGAATTCTAGAAAAATAGTGATGGATAAATAAACATAACTGCCCTTCAGTTTTATTTAGATTGCTCTAGTTCAGGTCTGCACAATGCTGGAGCTGAGAAGCCAAATACAATCTGCTAGTTGTGTACCATGCTCTGTTATGAACTTGATAAATATCCTGTTTGTTTTTGCAAAAGAGCAAAGAGTTCAGGACTGCTCGGCTATGTTCAGCTTGACAGCTCATACATCCTGTAGCACCAGTACATAGAAATGAGAACTTGTAGAGGCAAGACAGAAATTGTATACCTGCACTCCTTGTGGCTGAACATTAGAGCGTTCCTAAGGGCGAAACCAACTAAGCTTGTGAATCAGACTACTATTCTCTACAGTGTGTGACAAGGGAGACATCTTTCTGAATATACACATGATGTTGGCTTTGCATGGTTTTTTTCTTCCTTTCTTTTCTTAACGTCAGAAGAAAAAACATTTTCTCTATCGGCTTGTATAAAGTGACATCCAACATGTATTAAAAGAAGTAGTATTATCTCTGGCGGTCCGAACAGCTAAGCAGTCCATTAATTAAGAATAAGTGAAAGCTACTATGAGGAATTATTGCCCAGGAGCATTGAATGAAGTTGAATCTGCTTTTCAACTATCTCATTAGAAGCAGTGAAATACTTTTGACATCCTGCTGATTTTGCTTCAAGTGTAGATGTTTTCTTATTTTTGCCAGCTTTCACTTTTAAGAATCCTAGATCTGGGGTATAA
Organism: Pseudoxenodon macrops; assembly: GCA_032467955.1. Taxonomy (NCBI): domain Eukaryota; kingdom Metazoa; phylum Chordata; class Lepidosauria; order Squamata; family Pseudoxenodontidae; genus Pseudoxenodon; species Pseudoxenodon macrops. The sequence continues at coordinate 38,303 of JANHFT010003890.1, forward strand.
ACATTGCAGAATATTGTTTATGTGCAGCATTCTAGCACCCTTTTTGCATTTCCTTGATTTCTATTTTCTTATCTCAGAGGTGCAGAGAAGGATTTCAAAGTTGGTTGATTCAAAGACAAGTTTTAAAATCCTTACACAGGGAAATGAGTGCAAAAGCAGTTCCTACAACTAATTTTAAATTGTTAGTACCCAACCATGTTATTTTAATTCAGACATTCTACCCTTCCAACAGTACCAGCATCAAAATTAGGATTTTGCAAGAACAACCCGATATATTTTGTGACCAGATCCCCAGCTCTGAAGGTAGTCCAAGATCACTTGTATGGATGCATTTCTACCCTATCAACATGACCATCCTACAGAGATGAAAATCATCTTAGCATGTGTACTGTCAAAGAGCAAAGAGCAAACACGAAAGCTATGTAAGCTTCAAAAATGCCTTAGAAGAAGACCAAGTACCTTTATATTAAAATAGCCTAGGCTTTTTCAGACTTTATGAAAATACGTTTTTAAAAAGTGGCACTGCTTTAGCACTCTGTAAAAAGTCAGGCTGCTTTAATGAAGAGAGGTGCTATGTTCATGCAAGGCTGAACCACAACTCCAAATTATTTTCAAAACATGTCCTTGACAAATATGAAGGCACTATGTTTGCAAATCATATGTATATTCACATGAAAAGATAAACATAGAACAAGCAAAGTTGTATATAGAGGCATATTTATTCTCCCTGAATGTAATGTTAAAGCACCATGAACAATACTATGTACATGAATTTTTTTTAAAAACCCTACATATTTACGATGCAAAAATCTCTGAGAATCTCTAAAGGATCTTCAAAAATTGAGCCAGTATGATCTTGCACTCGATTTTTGACTATAAGCATTTGATACAAGTGTAGTTCTAGTTTTAACATGAAAAACCCTTTAATTATAAATATCATATGCAGATGAATAATTAATAAAATAACACACTGCAGGCAAGAAATCATTTCAGATAAGGGATACTGAAAAATATTTTTTTCACTAAGCTTACTTTTCAATTTTTGATGTTATAAGGTCTTGCCCACTTTTTCATGGAGCAATGGTTTTGCATTAATGAGCAACTACTATAAATGACTCTGCATGAAAGAACTTAGACTGAGTAACAAGAACTTTGTTGAAAGTTAAATACAATGTGAATATTCCAGCTAAATTTCTGGAAGTAAGAATGGAATAACTCCCAAACATATAACTTTGAATATCATTACATTAAGTTCTTAAAAAAACAAGTAAATATTCTTGGCAGAATGATAATCAGGTCGCCAATGAAACTAATTTAGTGTGACATTGAATTGCATATTATGTTTATTTGTTTAGAGGTTGCACTTTACATGAAGTTGTTTACCCCAAAAAGAAATAGCATGAGAGGTAGGTCAGCATTATATTTTTTCCCCAGTAGTGAATATCACCATATTTATTAAGTAATCACTTTGATTGCAGTTGAATTTTTTTCTGAATAATATACTTATAACAGTGCTAATAAAATGGCAATGCTCAATACAACTGAATTGCCACTTCAACACGTATTCTCAGTTTCCAATACAGTTGGCTTCAAAAGTTTGCCTGCATATAGATGTGCTCAAGTTTGGGATGAGATCATACCCAGTGCCTATATTGCTGATTTCTCTCTGTGCCAAGCCTTTTCCTCAATTACTGAACTAGAGTTATCTTGATATAAAAGGATATTTTATGAATGTAGTTGTTGCAAGGGTTATGGTTGTGTTGGATTAGAACTGTGAAAATCCAGGTTCAAGTTTGCATCTTGAGAAATTCATTGGTTTAACTTGGAATTCCAGGAGGATTAGAGGATGTGTTGCTAGTTATACCACCTTGAGCTTGGGATATAAATCTAAGGAATAAATGACAAGAAACATACATTCACCTGTGAATATATAATCTGTGAGATTGACCACTGACATAAATATTGCTCCCTTCAAATAGTCTGAGTAGAAGCAGTAAACATAACACGGAAGGCAAATGTGTAAAATCCTTTTCTTATTCTGAGAGTGTGTTATTCTCAGGAGAGTTGCCTTTTGTTTTTGTTTTAATTACTTGCATTACACTTTAATGGATGAATACTCTAGAGGAAAAGCAACAGAAAGCTCAAAAGAATCTAGTATCCATATTTAAGTTCCTTTCATCCCTTCCCTCTCTCTATTAAGACTATCACTTTAACAGTTGCCAGAGATACAGAGATGCATTTTTTTTCAAAATGAAGATGAAATGAGAACATGGGTAGTATTGTTGCATTTTCATGACTAAACTTGCTGCCTTTATTTATAGATTTCTTCCTATGTTTTTAACAGTATTCTACTACACTGAATATGTAATAATACTGGGACAAAGCCAGAATATTTTAGTACTTCTTGTCATTCAGTGAAGCAATCTACTCAACCTAAAAACATCAAAATAGAGATAATCCTCCTCATCCTGAGGAAAGTTGATTGTTCCTCATCTTGAGGAAAGATGAGGCCAATAGTTGATCTTCCTCAACTACTGGCTTCATCTTGAGGAAAGTGACTTCTGTACATTCACACTACAATTTGGTCAGGTGATGCCAAATACTATGGCTGGACAGCACTGACAACCACTACTCAGCTCCTGAGTAGTGCTTGCTCCTGTTGGCAGTATTCTTTCAAGAGAATGCTTTGACAGATAAATGATCAAACCAAATCTTCAAAACCAAGCACAATTTCTACGTAAAATTATCATTAAACATTTTTTATAAAAGCACAATAAATTGTGAAATAAAAAAGTAAAAACAGTAGCAGGTAGGTGAAAAAAATGTAGAGAAATAAATAAAAAAGGCTTCCAGTCTTCTTAACAACATTTATACTTTACCTCCTCTCTCTGTTTCTAATTCTCTAAGTTTATGGACTTTCCATAGTTTATCCTTTCTAATGATCAAATTAGGGGTGGGATTCAACCTATTCGGACCAGTTTGGGCGAGCCGGTAGCTCCAACGATTAGGTGAAAGTGAACCAGTTTGCTACGATGCCTGCACGCCCGCATTTGCACTATACTGGCCTTTATTCCCCTCGTTTGAAGCACAGCTGATTGGCATGGCAGAGCGGATTGCCGCCCCTCAGCTGTTTTACTCACCGGGGTTGCACTCAATGGTAAGTGTTAGAGCATTTTTAAATGAACTGCACATGCACGAAGTGCCCATTTGGCATGCTCAGCGAACCGGTTGTTACCCCGGTTGAATTGCAGCACTGGATCAAACCCAGTCACATGTTTATTTTTTTCTTGCTTCATCAAAAATTTCATAAAAGTTTTTCCAGTCACTAATAAATTTAGTTACTGTCCTTTCTTTAATCAAACAAGTCATTTTCCCCAGCATTTCTGCTAATTCTATCATCTTCACCAGTCATTCCTCCGTTGTGGGTATTTCAGATTCTTTCCATTTTTCTTCATATAATAATCTTGCAGTAGTTATCATTTATAAAAAGCAGTATTCCATAACTCTTTCCTAACTGACTATCCATTAGTCCCAATGAGGGGAAAAAAATCTTATTTCAATTGAATATTAATCTTTAAAATTCTTTGTATCTGTTTTTGAATCCAAAGTTTTCTGACTTTTTTTGCAAGGGCACCAGGCATAGCAAAATGATCCTTCCTGTTTCCAAATTTCCACTGTAAATTTGAAGTATTTTTGCACATTCTAAATAATTTTTCTAAAGTTATATATCAACATTTCTCTTTTAAATTCTAATATAATGTGAATTTCAGTCTTTTCAACCATACATTTTCCTATTTTTCATTCACTCTATTATGTCCAGAGTTTTAAATCCATTTTATCATACACTCTTTTCCTTGTTCTTCTGTTTCAAAGTTCAACAAAAGTTCATACATTTTAGTAATTACCGGTACATCTTCATCATTTGTACAAAGCTCATTTTCAAATTCTGTTTTGTTCTTGTGCTTTCAATTCCAAATGTACTTCACATTTTTCTCTTAATTGTGCATAGGAAAACCATTGAAAGTGAAATCCTTCTATAGTTAATTGAACTCTTGATTTCATCTTATATTCTCTACGTTCTTGTTGTAAGATCTCTTGACACTGTATGTTAACTATCTCAGCTTTGTCTTTAGTTTCTTTTCTAGAAAATGCTTCTTGTAATGATACCTACAAAGACATTTTTGGGTCCAGCCTGGATTTATATCTGTCCCATATTCTCAATGGGACATTCATAATATTGTGTTTTGTTTTGTTTTAAATCTACATTAATTTTTATTGTACGAGAGAAAACCATATCACCCAAACCTCAGATTGTGCTCTTCTAAGTTCTATGATTCTCTTATTCTTAGCAGCACCCATCTTTTATTCAAACCAGGTAGCAGGTTGCAAAATGCAGCTTCAAATCTGACAATTCCAAATCTCCTCATCCCTTTGCATCTTGGGAGGATTTCATATTTAAAGTCCAGCATAATTTCTAACTTATTTTTAATGTGTAAAACAATACATAGGTAATATTAATAATGACTGTGCAAACCAATTACAATAATAATACTGTGTCACTTGACTTTCAGTGAGTGTGGGCAGTTTACAATTGTTAAAAACATTTAAGAAAAAAAAGAAATAAAAAGAAGACACAAGAAGAAGAAAATAGAACAAAGAAAGCAAAGAAAATAAATCAGAGAGGAATAAAAAGAAAAGAGACTTAGATAAAGAGCCAGCAACCACATTAGCTGAATTGTTTTAATAAAGTTGAATAAAATCTAACTTTCCTTTAGACCTGGCCATTTTCTGGCTTTCCCCCCCTCAATATGCCCCTTAAAATCCAACTATGAGCTTAGTTCTCCGCACCCCCCATTATTTTATATTTTCAGGCAAAAGCCTTAAGCTACATTTAAATATTTTAATGCTGATTGTCTGTCTTTCCTTCCTTCCATTTCTGTCATATCACAGTTCAAAGTAAATCCAAAATTAAAACTTACAATTCCCAGTAGTGATAATGAAAATGAACAACTGTGTACAGAACTGTGAAGCCTATATATGGTTCACTAATTAAAAACAAAACAGAACAAACTAAAAATAAGTATTCAGCTTGTTTGGGCAAAATTAATATCTAGAAGGTACTTTTGGATATATAAGTATTAAAAAAAATAAATCAGTGTTTAGTTACATTTGGGGAGATAAGTGCAGTGGAAATGAACATGAGGTTGTTTGTCTAAGAATGGAGATTCTTCCTTCCTCCCTCCCTCCCTCTCTGCCTTCTATTGCTGAGAATAAGTTTTGTATGAAACAGGGGAGGCAAAAAATTACTGCAATAGCATATTCTTTATAGATCTATGTTTGACATTCTGGTCATGTACAGGAAAAGTAGAGGTAATATATGTGATAGGCAGAATTATTTTTGTGTAGGAAATGTTTTATTGGTATAAATATAGTACAACCAAGAGTCTTAAAAATTGGGTAGAATGCCTGGTGATGCATGTAGAACAAAAACTAAAGCATGAGTAAAGCCTGTATATAAAATAATGATACAATCTTCAAAAACAGCTATGGAGAATTCATTAGAACCCCAGAAAGTATTGTAAATGTAGTGAAACTCTTGATGCAAAAAAATTAGAAAAATATTTATAAATATATGACACAGATGATATATAACACCAAAATCTTAAAATCACATCTATAGAAATCTTAACCATTTTAAAGGGAAGAAATGTTCATGACATTATTTTGTAAAAAACCCAACAAGGGGTAAATTTTATAAATGCCTAACAAGGGTTAGACACCTTTCAGTCTTACATCACACACATATAGTATGTACCTGACTAATTAGTGTCACCAAATTTGGGCTGCAAAAATCCGGAGAATCAGTAGTTAGCAGCAAATAGATATGAAATATAATGGCTGTTTCTTCTTCTAACCTAACAGTTCGAAAACATGTAAAAGTGCAAGCAGAAAAATAGGGACCACCTTTGGTGGGAAGGTAACAGTGTTCCTTGTGTCTTTGGCATTTAGTCATGCCAGCCACATGACCACAGAGACATCTTCAGACAGTGCTGGCTCTTCGGCTTTGAAATGGAGATGAGCACTGCCCCCTAAAGTCGGGAATGACTAGCACATATGTACCTTAATTGCTGTTTAGAGGTTTGCAGCCCACATCTGTAAGTGTATCCTTCATGTAAATCTTTTGCGAAATATTTCTCCTAGTGAATATTTATTTGCACAAATTTGTCAAGGACATAGGAATTATTTTAGAACAGCTATTGACAGCCTTAAGGACAATGGTGAGGTTGGAATTATCTTTAGTTGCAAACTCTGATAAACTCTGAGTAGTTGTCATGAGAATGGACTAATCTTTTCCTGTCCTAGAACTGGTATAAGTTTCATTTAAATGTCCAGGTAATTCCTCCTGAGTCTCTTTATTGACCAGGTATTTTCATTTTACAGAACTCCATTAAATTTCCCTATGTGGAAAATTACACAATTTACACATTACACATAAACATACTGTCAGAAAGAATATCAATAAAATAAACAAAGAAGGCATTGCTGATGTGTTTATTGGTGCTAGGATCTAAAAAGAACCCTACATGAATGTATATCAGGCTGGAAGATTTCCGTCAATAAATTTGAATTAATCTATCTACATACTTTTGTATGGGCAATAATTCCAGCAAAAAAACCTATACAGCCATCTGATGCCAACCATGAAGAATATAGTATTGAACAAAGGAGCAATCTGCATGCTTTTGACATGATTTGCAAAGATGCTATTGACTATAGTGGAGTTGAATTTCATGCCATGTTAGTGATTGCAAACATTAATGACCATTACACAATACTATAAACTGATCTATAATATTAATATTATACATTTGACATAATACTATAAATGCTCTACCCAAAGCGTTTTAGCAGAAGCAAAGAAAAAAAGGTCAAACAGAAATAAAGAGTGCATAGGAAATGTCTTAACATTTTTATTGCCCATTGAGCTAGAAAACTGAGGAAGAAAATGGATTTATAAAGCTTACTGATTCAGAACTGGTTACAGGTAAAATGATTGGGAGCATGACAAACCTTCCAGAAAGGATCATTACTAGGTTTTTTTTGGACTGTAAATACAAGGGAGAAAAAATGTACTTTCAGACATGTAATATTATGTTATTGTAACCATATAAGAAAGGTAGCATTAGTACTTATGGATGGTGCTTCTTTTCTGGACTACCTAGAAGGATCGACAGCAAGTTTATACTTGCCATATTAGGGGAAAAATGCTTCATGGAATTGACAGCCTCAGAGTTTATGCAGGGTTTCCTTCTGGCCCATGAGTGTCAAACTCACAGCGTCACATTGCAGTCACGTGACCTTCGTGGAGTTGGGGTGGGCATGGCCTGTGTGTGATGTATCCAGCCCAAGGAGTGCCAGTTTGACACCCCTGTAAGCCAAATGAATGAAAACAGGTATAATTGTTGAGATTTCTGCTACAGAAAAGTATTTCACCACAACCACCCTAAAAAAATAGCAGAGGGAACAACTAAGAAAATTTCACAGCTAGGATTTAGTGCATCTAACACTTGCTATGCTTCTTTTAACACTTTGCCTTCCCTTCTGATGCTGTTGAATTACAATTCCAAGCAGACTTTAGTCAGCATGGCCACTGATGAAAGTTGCAGTTTTGTAGCATCTGAAAGAACAGCAGTTATCCTCCATTGGATAACAATGAGACTTCAGCTGATCTTTTTTATTTTTTTACATAGATTTGAATGACATGCTGGTGGACCCCATTGGCGCTGGATCCACCTCAAAGCCAATCAAAGTCTTTCATGGCTTGGAAGTTAGTATGTGTGTGAGGGTGGTGGGGGTGGTTGAAGGATAACAAGAATGAGCAAAGGGGGCAGGTATTCAGCATCATTATCATAGTGTTATCAGACTTCTTCAGGTGATAGAATTGTGAATATTCTTGTTTTGTTTTATTTTTGTAAATGTGTTTGTCTTCGGTGCTCAGTAACTTATCTAGCTGCCCAGGTTTTCTACACAAAAGGCCACTGACGGGAGGAGTTCATTTGTATCTTCTTCTGGGATGTAATTAAAACAAAGGAATCAAGAAAGGATGATTATACCCTACTATCAAATTAAATTTTCCTTTATTTACCTTCCTCCTGAAAAATTGGAAACAACTTATTTTAAATCTAGTCAGGCCTATGTAAAGTTTAATCGACTATGACTTTTCTTACCTATTTTCTTCCTGTTCTATGTGTCTCTGTGTTTCTAACTAATACACAATTATGAGCACTAGAATTAGAGAAACTCTTGCAGCAGACCTTTACTTTTTCTATTTATTGATTATGGGGGGGGGAACCTCATGGAAAAATAATACATAGCTTTCCTTTCAATAAGATAATATGTGACCCTTTGTCTTTACTTGCTTGACTAGTTAAAACATTGTTCTGATGTAGAGAATTGCTTCAGATATTCAATCACTTTTATGTTTGCTTGAGTCAGTAACCATAAGAGTGTCCTTTTTTCTCCATCTACAAATGAATTCCACCAAAAATAGGGGGGGAAAAACACTTCCCCCCCCCCGAGAATCATGATGTTAAAAAAATTAATACAATCCATCTAAATTCTGCCTGCGAAAATTATCCCTGCCACCTTGAACCAGTCAAAAATGTGACGCATGGAGGCCAAAAACGGGGCATGTGGTGGCCGAAACAGTGACATGCAGAGGCCAAAAATGCAGCGTGTGGAGGTGGTGATCGGCGACAATGTACTGTGGTGATACCACAGCCTGGTACAGGTCTAAAACAGGGTGTGCAGAGGCTGAAAATGGCCAAAAGGTGGGGGCTGGTGGGTGGGCGGGGCTTTGGCAACATTTGGTGTATAAGACGCACCACAATTTTCACCTACTTTTAGGGAGGGAGGGAGTCTTATACTCCAAAAAGTATGGTACATACAATAAGAACTAAAATGCAAAATAAGCAGTGTTGAATTTCTGGTGAGCATAACAATGAACCAATACAGATAAATCTAAATCTAACCAGCGATTCTGTGTGTATATTGGATGTGGATTTTTGTCCTCAGATGAACATGTGCTACTGATTAGGCTGGATTCTCCCTGGTGTTTCTATTTACTCTGAATGCTAAAGGAATTGGAGTCTGGCTTCCCAGGATGCACTTGCTTATTTGAGTGAGGGTTTATGGGTACATGACACTTAAAGGGCCAGGTCAGCTTCCAAACAATACATATTGGTATTTGGCCTTGGCTACTAGATGGAGCCAAAGAACAACAACAGTATATACACAAATTATATCTGGGGGCATGACAGTAGAGAAAGGGATTAGACTAGCCTACTGGCTTACTGGTACAGAAGACTGAGAGTACAATCAAGACAGCACTTTTGCATTAGATCATTGCAATGCACTTGTTGAGATCAAGGAACTTGATCAATGCATTTGTTGATATGGAATTTCCACATCATATAATTCTTCATGGAATTCTTGGGATGGAATTAAGTGTTATAAATATTGGACATTGCTGGTCAACGGAAATGAGGCAGTCTGTGTTTGGATGTTTGAGTGGCTTTTGGTGTCTAGCACACTTTTATTTCTCAAAACTGAAAACTCAAAAAGTCAAGGATCTTCCTTATTAAGAACAGTATTTTATCTGCAGCAGTTGCTTCAAGCTCTTTTTGCATCCAAAAGAATGTAAACTACGTCCAAAACATATTGTGCTGAGCTAGAAACCCAAGCAAAAATGCTATAAAAGTGCACTTGGTTAAAAAACAAAAACAAAACTGCTGTAGACATTTGCATTTGCTGAGAATAACAGTTTCAGTGAACTAGTAGGCAGACTGTTTCCAGCTGTGAAGTATGCATGCAGATGAACAAAAGCCAGAACATCTTATTAACCACATTGGTTTGCTCTAAGGGGGATAATGTTCTTTCAAAGTCAAATACCATTTCATCCAAAGCTACTAAGGTCTCATATGGTTGGCTCTCTTTAAGATTTGAGAGACAGAAAGTATATTGTGGGAGGCAGGGAGACTGTCTGTTCTGACATGTTAGTTGATATATGTGCTTGCTTTGCTGAAAGTTTTTTAAAAGTAAGATCTTGGGCGGGAGACAGAAGGTGGGGAGAAAGAGAATGTGTGAAAAAGAACAATCACATTTTGGAAATGACCTGACCTTCACATGTTGAGCTAAAGAACTCACCCCTCCTTCCATGCCTATATTGTAGTTGTTGTTTTGTATTATCATACTGTAGAAACAGTGTGATATGGTTTTAGAACATATTACATAGTTACCGGTATTTACATAAAACCCATTTACAGCTATATTTTATTTCCAAGCCATGTTGTAGCTTTGAAATCAGAGGTGGGTTCCTACCAGTTCTGTCTGGTTCTATAGAACCAGTAGTAACTCTGCGGTGATGTCACGGAGCTGGTTCCATCGGTGTCTCCGTGGGCACCACCATTTTGGATTTTGCTTCTGCGAATGCGCAGAAGCTAGTTTTTGATTGATGTGCACGTGCTTCATGCACACACGAGTGCGATCCTGAGCAAACCGGCAGCAAAAATATTCACAACTCACCCCTGTTTGTAATATAATATGGCTGCAGAAATCCACCCCACTTCAAATTATCCTGCAATATCTCACACCTGAAATACCACATTTTAGGTTTATAAGGGAAGCTGAGTCTTTGTAAAATGGCAGGGATTAGGGGAGACATAGGATCACTTCAGGGTAATGCTAGTAAGGATATGAAAAGAAAATGGATACAAAACAGAAATATTGTTTTGTAGAGGGCATACATGTATATACTTCTTTAAAGAAACCAATATTTTCCTGGCATCACATGGTTAACTATGAGATTCCATGAAAATGTGTGTTTGAGTATGAGTCACTAACAGAACACTCACACCTATCTAAAGCATTTTGCCACACCTGGTCAGAATATCTTTTATCTGAAGTATCTATTTTGCAGGCGAAATAGCTACTATGCTAACTAAAGAAAAGACAACTTATTTAAGGAGGTGCTGGTAGGTGCAGAGTGTACAATCAGACATCTTGCATAACACATTAAAAACCAGTTTTAGGTCAGCTAGAATGAGAAGAAAAGAATGTTTTTTATCTCTGTCTATGTGAATTTATTCAAAGGAAAGTTGCAGTTAGCTCTAAGGATTGGATTGTTCTTCCTAGAAATTTTGCTCAAGGTAATCTTTTGAACCATCTGATGCTAGATCTCAATGGACCTAGTAGATCTCTTTGTTGCTCATAAGAATGATCTCACAATGGGTAGAGGCTTCTTATAATGTTCAACTAAGCTAGACTTGTAATTACAGGCCAAAGAAGTTGTTGAGTGAGGTGTAGATGGCTGCTTCAGGAGCTTGCCTCTATGGACCCCAGAAACAGAGATCCCGAGATTGTGGAGGCACCTGCACTAACTTGGATTTCATAAAAACAATCTTCTTGGTCTGATCACCTACTTCTAGACCCAGAAAAAAAGCATAATACCAATGACCATCCTATGAAGTGGTCTGAATTTCATTTTAGAGTTCAGGAATGCATTGAGCTGACACAGCCATAAAGCAATGATGAGAAACTATGGGTAGGAGTTACCTAACTTCCTTCTGTGAACTTTAGGAGACTCTAACCCCATTCCTTAAGAAGATTGTGTGACGGAAAGGTGACCATGCACCCATCCTTCTTATTTCTTCTTTTCCTGATCTATTATTTGCCTTTATATACAGGCTGGCTTTCCATCTCCCTTTCTCTTATTCTTTCTTGCTCTTTGTTTCCCAACTTCCAACCACAATACTGGGACCTTAATTTACCTCTTAGCTGGATTTGGCAGAAGATTTCCTGACACAGCTCAACTCGATAGAATCTTCATTGCAGACAAGAATAAAGTCCCAAACAAAATATTTGATTGCCCACTGCAGGGTAGACATATCTGAGAGTTATGTTGCGAGACTCTCGTTTAAATTTCAGGCTTCTGCCCTTCCAAATTTCCAATACGAAGCTTGTTGCTGACAAATGTTTTCATCAGAGTTCTCTCTAACCTAAAACTACTGCTTGCTACCTCATCAGTCTTTCTTAAGGAACTGATTTATTTATTATATACAAGGTGGATTTTCAGCACTCTTCTCTCCCACTTCTAATTCTTAAAGTATATGTACCAGAGCTATCATGTTCCCTGGCCAGAATTTGGGTTGTTTTTATAAGGCAGAAAAAGTTGTTTCTGCAAAACATATATGGACTTTGTTTTGTTCCATAAAATAATGTTTATATTGTTCTAAGCTGTTCTCTTAGTTCTGCTTAAATGGTATTTCCTTATTGAATAAGCCTTTCCAGTGATCAGTATATGTATGCCATGCTGCCATTTCCCATTGCCTTTTTACTTGAAAACTTACATAGGGGACAATAGGGACAAATGGCATTTTGTCATTACATAAAACTGAAATCTGCATTAATAACAGGACAAAGCACAGATCATTTTGACATTTTCCTTGCTTAATATAGATGCTGCTGGAGTTCACCGAATGCTTTATGCAATTTTTTTTTGGGGGGGTGTTTTTATTTCTATTCCTTCAACACTGTTTTTTTTTATAATAGATACTGTTCCCCCACTGAATGCTACTTCCCCAGTGAGTCCTACTTTATCCTCCATTACTCTTTCCGACAAACATGCTTTTCATTGTGTTGTTTCTGCTGGCTGGGGATATTGGCTGGGGATATTGGCTGGGGAATTCTGTAAGTTGAGGTCCAAGCATTTTACAGTTGCTAAACTTGAAAAAACTGTATTAAAGTATCTGTGGAAAACTACCTCCAGCAGCCTTCCACTAGCTGGAGATTTCAGCTATCCATATTAAACTTTTTCATCACCTTATACAGCTCCACTTCCATGTTCTTGGTGGCAACTAATAAAATAGGTTTTTTTTTTAATCATTCATCAAATGTGTATAGTTGCCCATCTCATAAAAAGTGATCTGGCCAGTGTATAACAATCAAATAAAACAACAAATATAAAAATCCACATTAAAAAATAAATATTATACAAATAAATATATGAACTGTATAGAAAAGTAAGATAAGAATGGCTCCCTCAGCAATGGAACCATTGAAGCATGTCTTCAATTCCTGGACAGACTACAGTGGTATTGTGGTACTCAACTGCTTTGAAACTCATCAAATTTGGCACTCAATGCATTTTGATGCAAAGATTTTGTTGCATCATTTGGTACTCATCGTTTGTTTGGTACTCAACACATAAGCTAGAACTTGTCGGTGTCAGCTGTCTTTTGACTCAATACATTATTCCTTATGGGAATAATTTGTTTGGCATTCATCATTTTTGGTACTCAATGCACCTCCTGGAACCAATTAACAATGAGTACTGAAGTACTATTGTGTTACAAAAAAGTACAACAATAGTATCATGCTGAGAGGGGAAAAAATGTTTGGTTTTCTTTTGTCTTGTGTTATCCTAATATAGTGCAACAGCCTGTACAAGGAGAAAAAGAATTTAGATGAGTACTGATCATAAGTAAGTATGGAAAAAATGATGTGCTTAGCTTATTAATAAGATCTATGACTGGACTGCATAAACATTGCATTGTATTTCCTCCCTAAATCTTGGGAGAATTCTAATGGAACTTTTGTAGCTATAGTACCGATTCCTAGCAATTAAATACATTTCTTATACATTTGTGATTTTTGTAATTAGAATATTTTCCTATATTCAATTGGATTACGGCTTGCTTTGATTTTGTTTGTGTTTTGTTTGCTCTGTGCATGGTTAGATATGTTTTCTTCGCTGTAGTATATATTCCTATTTTAATTAATAGTACTATTTTAATTAAAGATCTCTATACTTGTAGCTGGATTTTGAAAACCAATTGCTATCAAGCTCAAATCCAGGGATTCAAATTGGAGATATTTTCATGAAATGAAGGCTTAAGAAGCAGTAAACAAGTTGTGTAAAAAAAAAACACCAACCCTGATCTTATGCCATTCACATTAGCAAGCAGCCCAACTTTCAGGAAAGATGACCTCTCCTCACCCCCAACCCTTTGAGCAATTAACTTAGTTTGTGAAAAAGGCAGAGAAAAGTTTACATTTTTCAGAGGAAGTAACACATTTCAAAATCAAAGGGGCAAGAGTTGGCCTGATTCAAAGATACATGTTGAATCCAGAATTTTCATCAAAATGACAAAAAAAGGATTATGTTATAATACTAAGTAATAGCTTAATTATTACAACATAGAATAGCAGAGTTGGAAGGGACCTTGGAGGTCTTCTAGTCCACCCTTTGTTCGAGCAGGAAACCCTATACCATTTCAAATAAATGGTTGTACAGTCTCTTCTTAAAAGCCTCCAGTGCCCATATAATCCAGCAGGCAGTTCTCACCATGGCAAAAGGAAGCTCAACAGTTTTTCAGAGGATGGCCTTCAGAGGCAGTCACACTGCCATTAGGCTAATAGCCATCAATCAATAATGTCTATGAACTGGTCCAACCCTTTTTTGAAGCCAATTAAGCCAATAGCCAGCACCACACCTTGTAATGGTAAAATCCAAAGTTCCATTATTATTGTACATGTGAAATACATCATACCATATGTACAGAAGAGTTTGTGTTGTGACAGTGCAAAGCATATCATCATATAATCCTTTCCCTTAATAGATTTCACTAGTTTGAATAATTTTGCATTTACTTCATTATAATATAAATGAGTCACAAATCCACAACCGATAGTATGTACTGGGGGAATGGTTCTCGCAAACTCATGTTTCTTGGATCCAGAATACAGAATCTCCATTAGAAAGTTTATGAAAGTGAAGAGTATCCATTCTTCATCATCCAGGAGTTTCTCTATTTGCTGGTTAATTTTATACCAACATTTAATTATTCTTTTTTTTTAATAAACTTTTCAGTCAGAAAATATCCCAAGGGAGTAAACCTCTCATAATGTCATCCATTTTATTCAAAGTGTGTGAAATTAGATACCTGAAAACTACTAAATAGCATTTTTTGTGTAAAACAGTAAAACTATGTGAACTATGTGGCATCATTTTGGAAGTCCAATACCTTTCGGTACTCTGATTACATGGTTTTGTCACATTTTTAAAAAAATATTTTGATGTTGTTTTTATGTTTTTATTGTGCTTTGTTTCAAAATTTTATTAGTGTAAATTGCCACCAATCAAGCACAACAAAACCATTAAAACAATATAGGTGAATAAATAAAGTTGCCTGTGGTACATCATTAAATACATTAAATAACAGGTTTATTCCTAAAAGAAAACAGAACACAGCAAAGAAGTCTAGGGATGAGGATAAGGCTAGGAGAAGAAAGATTTAGGAATAACTTGTTGCAAAACTAGATGATATAGGAGATAAGAGAAGGGAACAGAAAAAGCACAAGTATTAAATTTGATGGGGAAATGGAATAAATCAACTATGATATTTTATTAAAAACTATGTAATTGTAAAGGTATAAATATGTACTCTGACAACTGAAGCTGTAAGTTGTATGTGGGGAGTTGGTGGTATAAAAATAAAATAAAAAATTGTTTAAAAAAAAAGGAATAATACCATATCATATAACAGATTAACGGAGTTGGAAGATACCTTACAGGCAGAGGTGGGTTCCTACCAGTTCGGACCAGTTCTATAGAGTAGGTAGTAAGCTGCTGGTGACATCATGGAGCTGGTTCTGGTCTGTGGACGCCACCATCTTTTTTTTTTTGACATTTTTTTTTAGGGAAATTTTTTTACCCATTTTTTTCTTCTGCACATGCGCAGAAGCTGAGTTTCCAGCACTGTGCA
>JANHFT010003890.1:85549-96009 GCA_032467955.1 Pseudoxenodon macrops
TACAATTGTTAAATGTTTTAAATCTGTTGCTGGTGCCATTTTGTGTGCTTTTGCATTGTGTGTGAGTCAGTACAGCTTCTTTTGCATGGTGTGTGTCAGTTGTGTTGTTTTGTGTTGTGTGTTTGTAAACTGTAAACGTTTTTTGTATTCTGTCTGTGTAAAGTGTAAAAGCATGCCCACCCAGTCACCTGACCTACAAGCCACGTCCACAAAATAAGCCACACCCACAGAACCAGTAGGGAAATTTTTTAGATTTCATCCCTGGTTTCTTCCCAAAATTAAAATAGTCTTGAATTTGCTTCTTCTTCTTCTTTTTTTTAAGTTACCACTCACGGCTAAATGATAAGTCAATGCAAAGACTTACAACTACTGGATTTAAACATGAACAAGCAAGAATGCATCTAATTCTTATCATGTCTTATTTTGGGAGTCTTTAAAACTAGTTTGCAGATCATTAAAACAAGAAACAGTGTCCATGATGGGGTGCAAAATTTAAGCACATGGAGTTATAAAAAATATTTGAGAAGCAAATCTAGAGAAAAGGATAGAAAATTAAAAAGTGAAAGAAAAGAAAAAAAAGTAAGCAAGAAAACTAACTTGATGAAACAAAATGACCTTCTAACAGATATATTGTCTCCCCTTCCTCTTGTCTTCCAAAAATCACTTCAAACCTGATTTAACTCTTATCTATTTTAATCAACACCCTCTTTATTGTAAACATTTTAGATATCACAAAGTTATACATATGGCATAGAAGCACACCTTAAATTTAAACAGCTGACATGTTTCTTTCCCCTTCCCAATCCTCCTCTTCACAATCCTGAAGATACAAAATGATGGCAATTTAGAGACAAGTTGCAAATTCCCTAAGGAGCTTTTTAAAGCTTCTGGCTAATTCTTCTTCTTTTAATGCTGCATTGGGGCATTTGAGACCAGTGTTTTCAATACACTTTAGCTTCATCTGAAACTTATTAACATGACAAAGTGGAAGCTATTAATGACTGAAAATAGTATTATGTGCCTGGGCATACAAAATGGGTATGTATGAAATTTTATAAGTACTGATTTTAGAAGTATTTGGGAAGAAAGGCTCATTCTGATTTGTGAGAGCAGGAAGGGGAAAAAGTAATTAGTTAATTCAGTTTTCTTGGTAAGAAAATTAGTTAAGTAGTTAATTCTCAACTGTTAATTAGAAAATTAGTGTATTCACAGTTTTTCTTGGTATGACACCATTGCTTTGATAAAAATATGTTTTTGATTGGCATGTTTCTACAAGAGAAAATATACTGTTCTTCAAAATAGATTTGATAAATGGAAACAAGCTATATAGATAACACATAAGCTAAATAACACATTCCAAAGCAAAATATTCCAAAATAGTTAAATGCATATTGTTAGACTGGACAATAATAACATGTGGAGTTTAAAAGCTACAAATTATTGATACTTCTTCTCTAGTGAGATACCAGCTTTGGGTAAATACAGATATTTCCATTTCTTTTTCAGCTCTGAGGGGAATTAAAAGATAAATCTCATCACCACATACCTAAGCTTATTTTTTAAGGTGTATCAACAATTTTTGAGATGAGGTAATTGATCATTTCCATGCCTAAACTTGAGGGAAACTGTTTCTCTTATGTAGCATTTCTTTTATGAATAACGCCATGGAGGAAATATGGTAGAGAAGAAAGAGGTACATTAGGCTTCAAACATTAAGAAGAGTGCCCTGAAATTGAGGATAGTGATGAGACAATTATTTGCCACCTCAGACTCAGCATATTTCAGAATGAATAAATACTTCATTATTTTCTCCATGTGCCTCTCCAAACTCTTCTCCTAAGTGGTTAGATGAGTTTTTCCCCTGAGCTGTATCAACTAACTGAACTTACTCCATCTGTTTTATTGCTAATGTAAATTATTTCATTTATTCTCATTGCTACTTTTTCATCCATCACTATCTCTGGTATCCAGTTCATTTAGCACCAGTGTGCTATTTATATCTGGGCCTCAATCCCTAATTTTTTTTTGGTGTTGCACTGAATGAGAGGGTGCTTATTTCTTATGAACACCCTTTCCCTTTCCATAAATTCTAATAGGCAGACATTTTAATGCAGATGAGGAGAGATATTTGCTAAACATTGCAAAGCAGTGGGATTGTGAGGGAAATGAATACAGAGAAGGAAGAGACAAATGTAATAGAAACTCTTCCTATCATTTAGTCTGCTGGGGTAGGACAAGGGGGGCTTCATGTTTCCTACTCTTGTAAGACTATGTTTATTAATTATCTCAGAAAAGAATATAAGTACAGCATAAATGAAGATAAATTAATCTTTTTTGTCCTAAATATTTTAGACTATATATGAAGATTTTCATAAATGAAATGAAAGTATTATTAGAATGTTAGAGTATTTTAAAATACTGAGCTGATCATTGCTTTGGCATGAAAAGATATATCCATTCACATGTCCTCGTGATTCCACCTCTGTCTGATTATTGGCCTACTTCTAAGACATTTTGAAGGTAATCAGATGCCAAAGAGATGTTTTTCATGTTATGACAGAACAAAATATTCCTATAAAACTAGGATACACAGAAGGCAAGATTATATAGTTTATGTCAGCAGTCTGCATGACTCTCTTTGGTCAGATAATAACCAGAAACTGGACTTTTTATCTATTCTACAGTGATGTTTGGACCAGAATTTGTTTGGTCAGTCAGTCCTTCCTAGTAGATAAATCAACTACATGACCTAAAAGTGGTCCTTGTCATGATCAAGAGATCTTGTGCCTAAGACACCCAAGAGATTGGGTGTTTTAGGATTGATATATTACTTCTGTTGCTGAATAACAGTTGACTTCATGCTATTTTGTTAACCAGATTATCTGTGAGGGCTTTCTATCACATTTGTGGGGGAAGATGCATTAGGACAGGGCTGTCAAATTCGCGGCCTGTGGGCTGGATGCATCACGAGCTGGCTACGTCCATCCCTGGTTTAGCAAAGGGGGGAAAAAAGGTTGCAATATGTCACATGACCACGTGACGAAGCAAGTTTGACACCCCTGCATTAGGACCTTCCTCTAGGTTTACCATTATTCTGGCTGTGAGAAAGACTGAAACAGCAGCTGCTTTGGTGTACTTTGGCTGGTAGATCTCTCTGCCTATATTCATAAACAGACACAACTTTTTCTCAAATTTCTACTCTTCAGTGATCATCTGGTGGATGCATCTCAGATGTACAAATATACCATTTGGATGACCAGTGGATGACAACTAAGAGAGACAAAAACCATACCTCTTTGCTGCCACTTTTTGGTGGCAGCAAAGAGGTATGGTTTTTGCAAAACAAGATACTGTATGGAATAATCTAAGAGGACCCCACAGTTTAATATGTCTGTCGCATATGCCAAAACCCACAAACACATTGCAACTGGATTGCACAACCATTCTGAAATCAAGAGGGATGAAACCATGCTGCCATCTTGTGGTTGGTAGGTCTTTTGGAAAAATTAATTAGGAAAACTAAATAATAAGTAGAAACTGCCCTGGCCTTACAAATGTTACCCTAATGATGACTTTTGGTAGCAGTGGTTTTCCCTGCAATTAGTGACATTTATATTTCAGCCTGGAGAACTCAATAATCTGTGTCCATAGAAAGTTATGCAGTATGGATAGTAACACAATGTGGGCCCATTGTATATAGGGCAGGAAGGGGACTACAACAATCCTTTTTGATTTTGTATGGGGAAGAAAGTACCATAAAAATGGCCATGTGGTTTGACCCAGCTTTTTGTAAGTTTGAATCTGAAACAGAAATCAAGATATATTATTTTAAAAGATTACCAACATACAACTAACGAAGATTTATTCTAGTTGTATAAAGTTGGTTGCAGTAAGTAACATGTAATTTTAGCTAATGAGAAGGGACACCAGCATCTCTATGACAATCCCCTCTCTCCCCACTTCTGAATAAGGTATAATGCCTGGGGGGGGGGAAACTTGCAGAGTGAGATTAGTGGTCTAAGAAAATATAAGAAATAGATGTTATATGACTTATCTAGAAAGCAAACAAAAAACAAAAAAAGCACAATTTAATTATGTTAAAATGCATATAAAATTAGTAAGAAAGTTATCTATATTAATTAAAGGGATAAATATGAAATTATATTTAAAGAAAATATCTAAGTATCAGAAATTTAGGATTCTTCCTTGATCTATCATAGCTATTATCCATATAGTGCTATATTCAGACCCAATAATATATTCAGTTGAACAAAATGAAGACTTTTGAATAGGGAGGTTTGTTGGACTAAGCAAATATATTTATTTATGAGGAATACATTCATAGAATATGACATTATTTTGTCATCCAGCAAGATTATTATATGTGCATAAAATTGAGATATACTGAAGTACTCACAATGGAAAATAAAATAACAAGTACTTTTCTGGAATATTGAACCTTTTAAGCACTTTTTGATGGAAAAAGCTAAAATGTTATTTAGTTTGGACAATTGAAAAGGTGTTGAATAAGGGGTTATTTTTGTTATGTTTAAGAGAGGAGGAATAATTTTGATTGTAATGGCTGTAATATACTGGATGACACTTCCTTAATTATCTCCCATTTCTTTTATATTATTGCATTGTTTTCTGTACATTTTCTTTTTTTAAATTTGTTTCCTTCTTCCATTTTTTATATGCTGTATTGCTTATGTTTCTTTTATTAAAGTAAAATTCCCTAATAAATATTCTCTCTCTCGCTCTCTCATTCTGATTTTGATTCCAAAAACTTCTTCACAGGGAGCAGAGCTATGTTTCAATAGCAACCTTCTGCTCTAACACATGTTTATTAATTTATTCTGTTTAAAATCTATTCTTTTAATTCCAGAAATAGTGATTTAAAACAACAACTGTATTTCATCATACTTTTAGCTTTGCAGTTGTATTATTTTGCAATGCCTTGGCAAGTTTATCTATTTATATTTTGCATTATTTTTTCATAATTAAATTGTATGGTACTGCATTATTTAAAATATGTTATGTAATACCTGGATAAATTATGTAATGAGGCATTAAAATCAAGCAAACAAGTACATTTTCTGCAAGTTGGTTACCTGAAATTGACATGGAAAAGCTGGAGCAGGAAATGAAAATGTGTGCTTGCAAAAAAAACCAACCATAAATATTGCTAATTTAACCAAAAATGTAAAAATAAACTGGCAGTCATCTTGCACTAAAAATCTACAAGATAAACAACTGGTTAAGTATTTTCTATCTTTTTCTAATGGTCCAAAAGGTAAAACTGCATGATTGAGATTGCTACAAAATAGAAAGATCTTTTGACCATATAATATAGGTAGATTGTGTCAAAATTTGCTGGCTTAAATGTAATACAGACACACAGACACATCCCTTTCAGACCAGACCTAAGTTGCTTTCATTAGCCATGATTTTCTCATTTTATTTTTTTCAAAAGGGAAAGTTGCATCCAATGGAATATCTTTTGAATGCAACTACACAGAAAAATTCTGAGCTTGCTCCATCAGAACCATTGGAGCATCTTCTACAAAAGTCACAATATAATGCTATTTTCTTAAGGCAAGAACAATGATTCTCTAAATATCTGTAATTTCTACCATTTCTAATTAACGTAGTCTATAATGCAACCATAAATAGTTGCAGTAGATTTGGAGATGAAATATTGAGAGAAAACAGAAGTTATACAAATGGGCCAGTAGAGCAAGAAGGCTGCTCAGAGCTGCTTCCTTCCCAGAAGAACCTAAAGTCCATGTGGCTGAGTAGAGTTCATTTATGTTGTGCTATGCATTATTTTGAAGACAGGCCTTGCAAAGATATACTGCTTGTATGTTGTGCTTTCTCCAGAAATACTCCTAATGCTACAGATTTTGTTTAATTTGCAACCACTGGTACAATGTTGGTTTGGTTTATTAATGTTTGATGTGAATATGAACTCTGTGATGTACTTGTGCCTTCATAATATTGAACAACAAGGTGCATTTAAAAATTGGATAATCCAAACTTTGCTTATCAACGAATATGTAGATTGATCTAAATCAATGGAATCTACTTCTCTTTATTTCCATTGTAGAAACGATGTTCAAAAGAACAGAGAAAATGTAAGACAATAACATTAAAAAAAACAGGACTTTTACAGTCTTTTTCCTTTCTGAACTA
This sequence comes from Pseudoxenodon macrops, assembly GCA_032467955.1. Lineage (NCBI taxonomy): Eukaryota > Metazoa > Chordata > Lepidosauria > Squamata > Pseudoxenodontidae > Pseudoxenodon > Pseudoxenodon macrops. Next base: position 91,742 of record JANHFT010003890.1, read on the forward strand.
TAGATTTGATCCATACCAACATAACACACACATTGTTTGCTACAAGTAAAATGAATCTCATGAATCAAAGTAATGACTAGGTCCTTAGTTTGATATATTATAGAGTACAGTATCTTGAGAAATGAGCACTGTACCACTGTGTTAAAAATGCATGGGTAGAAGATTTATATGTAAAAACATAAAGATTCTGTATAAATTATACTAAGAGCCCAGGGTTCCTGGTTATGCTTCACTGTGCAACATGGAATATACCATTATACAGTCACATTTAAATAAGTTCATATGCAATTATATATACAGTACATAGACAGAAATGCTACTCTAGGGCTAACAGGACTACATTTCCTAAATTTCTAGAAGTCCTGTGGTTCATCATCCTGATCCAAGGTTACATATATAATCAAAACTGGCTTCTGCCTTCATGAATGAATAATTACATGTGTAAATGATTTCTGTGTACTGGTTTCCCACCACCACACAACTGTGTATATGGAGCATATCTCACTTTCTCAGTAATTTTCTCTGCTTTATCTATAACTTTCACTCCTATGGCCCAGCTTCTTTGGGTGGTATATCCAACCATATTATTTAAAGGTTAAAGCTGATGATGCAGGAATGTGTTTTTTGAGATTTGGGTTAATAAGAGATTGCCAGAAATTTGGCAAAGAAATAAGCAAGGGACATATGATAAAAGACGAACAAACAAACCACCAGCTAAACAACTATTAATTTGAAAAGTGAGAAGCCAAAAGCAAACATAGATAGAGGACAGGAACATGGGATACTGTTAGTTTACTGTTTCCTATTATTCTTTGCAAAATTCTACTTGTACAAATTTATGCCTGCTTGGGAATGCAGCACTGAGAAAGTTTTATCAACATGCATAGTATCAAGGCTTGTTACATTAAATCACAGGTGTCAAACTCATCATGTCTCACTGCCATCATGATGTTTCACAACACTTTTCCCCTTTGTGAAGCTGGAGTGGGTGTGGCCTATGCATGATGCCTCCAGCTCTTGGACCGCCAGTTTGACATCCCTGCATAACATCCTCAGTAACATTTTTAAAAACTATGTTAGAATTGTTAATATTTCTGTCACAATCCAATGACAGAAGGAGAGGGAGTGAGGAAAAAAAATCAACAAATCAAGAGCAATAATGCATTTACTGCAGATTCTGAACATTATGGAAACCTGAGCCTCTACAGGAAATAGTTTTCTGAAAATCACAGAAAGCTTGAAAAAAGCAGGTAAAATGAGATGAATGATTTTATGTCAACTCTCATTGTGTTGCCTCACATATTAGTATGCTGCTTTGGCTCTAAGTAGGATATAAGTGCTTTAAAATGTGGATGAAGTAACCATGAAAAACTAATCTCATCACAGGGAAGGAAACAAAATTGTGGTTTGAATATTATGCACTAAGATAAGCAATTACTGTTTGAAAGTCAAAGAGAGAAATTATGCTGAGAGGAATACTCAGAGACAGTGAACTAAAATAATTATCGATCAATCAATCTACCAATCCATTACTTTTATTTTTAGTTTGCTATCAAAAAAAAGTCTCTCTGAATTATTTTCCATTTCTCACTGCTATAGACTAGTTTGTTTACATGTAATCAAAGCTGTTTTTCTGCCTTATCTGCAACAATCTTTGGTCTATAGGATATGAATATATTCAGGTCACATATACTGTATTATTAAGTTGTGGATTGTCTCTGGACTTTTTTTTAAAGAGAATTTCATTAGTATGAAAATGGAAATTGACTTTTTTAGACAGGCTAATTGTTAGCTGAGGTAATTTAAGAACACTAAATATTAAGCTTATCAAAATATATGAAGCTAAAGCAATTTGTATCAAGAAGATCAGACATTTGTCATAGATCTGCCAGGAGTTTGCAGTGAAAAGTTAATCAGGTATATATTAGAATTTATTATCGGCTACTGGCATGGATTATTGCAATGCTTGATTTTTACTGTTTATATTGGATCCTCAGCCATATTTCATTCACCATATTTAAGAGTTGCCTGGAGAGACTGTGATTCTAGTCAAAGGGTTGCTTTTATATGAATCGCTATGAAGATACATGAAATTCCACTACAGTTTATAACTTATCAGGAATATAAATCAGCTATAAGATATATGAAAGACTCTCCAAATAAAGAAAGGAAGGAATCACAAACGGGATGGTGTTGCTGTTAGAGTATGTGAATGGTGATAGAGTTGGACAAAGAGAAAAGTTAGTTGAGAAATGAAGCAATGCTAGAAAGGATATCCAAAGGCAGAATAGAAAGTGGGCTATTTCATACATTCATAATGTGCTGCTGCTTCAGTGTTTGCATGGAGATAATAAGTATTAGAAGTGTTCAGCATTTAAAAAATAATTGCTGTTTCACTCTATATAAGGGAAAAACCCATGAGACTGAATAAAAATGGAACATTATTGATTGATACTAAAATAATGTTCATGAATTTTTAGATTTATAATCCATTTTCTTTATAGATAATTTGACAAATATAGTTTATGAAAACTAAACAACTTATCAATTATGGCTTAAAGTTGACTTATTTCAAGGAAGATTAAGTAGAGCCTCTCCAGGTTGAGCTGAACTAAAGTTATTAAAAATGGGAACAAACTCTAATCTCATCTTCACAAGTGCCCCGTGAGAGAAGAAGGAGAGAGTTTCTGTAGTCATTTGTTGTTTATTACAAGGCACTTAAATAAGATGAACAGGATGGCGTTGTAGTCTAAATTTTGAAAATCTATTTATATATGATACTAATATACTATTCCTCTGATATCACAGTGAGAATAGCAGCACATTTTTTTTAAAAAAACATTACTTTTTGTGCAAATTAGATTTTATATTCACTATACATGTCATCATTTCCAGTCAACCGGCAGCTTGAGGGTTGAAAACTCAAAACCTTTCAGACTTGTGGATATTTCTTTAAATAATCAATGCTGATATCCTCTGTTAACTCCAGTGGACATTCACCCAGGCAGTTTAGTCAGTCATTAAATTCTGCACTTATTTGATTATCAGAAGGATGCAGAGTGATCTCTTAGACACACAACATTAACCTTCAGTCAATAACCACTTTAATGCTAGATGGACCTCTCTTTCTCGAGCCTTTTTCCAGCTGCATTAATGTGACAATGCCATTTTGAGTAAGGATTAGCATGTTCAATATGTCAAAGTTGAAATCCTGTTTACAATGAAAGACAATGCATTAGCTTTTCTGCTTCTCTATGCAACATTCCCTACCTGAAGCTCACTGAGACACCTTCTAGTGCTTGCTAGTGAAAGAAAAGACTGGCACTACTCATCCATGCAGATAAATAAATGGAAATTGAACATTATGCTCTTTGTAGATGTATGTGGGAACATCACCTTGAAAACAAACAAACAAACAAATGCACTATCCAATTCAAAAAGTTGATAATTTATAGGTCAGCAAGAATTAATATTTATGTTTTTAAGGCACTAAAGAATGCCAGTGTGATGTCCTGTGCTGGACCACAATCAAACAATCCACAATTAAATTTACCCTCAGCCACGCTTATGACATGCATCTGGGCTACTCACTTCCTAGCTCTTCCCCAGGATGTTATTTAAAATGAGAGCAGAGTCCTATATCTGCAACTTTAATTATTTGTATTCATTTAGATTAGTTTAATAAAAATGTAATAAATTAATCAATTTTTAAAGAAATGAAAAAATATATACGTAAAAGCCAACATCCTGGATTATTGTAAGTAGACCATATAAAGTAAATCTACCTCAAGTTGAGCTTGGATATTAGTGACTACATGGACACATAGCTATATTTTTCTCGGGACTAATTTTAAAATAATTTGCATTTTCTGGATTTTTTTTCCTTTGAATTCTCTGGAATTTCTGGCTGGTTTCCCATCAAAGTAATAAGCAGATCTGACCCAGTATAGTTTTCAGAGATCAGCCAAAGTTGGTTGATATACTTAAATAGCAAATATTTTTAAAGCAAATTTCCCAATCAACAATCCATTTTCTTTTTAATGTTATACATTGGCCCTGTATTTAAGGTTCAAAATGAAACCTGAAGCACAAGGGCTTGATATAAATAACAAATTGGGGGGGGGGCTCTCCTTTTTCCCCTATATTTTTGTTGGTCACTTTGTTGGCTATTTGTTTTGTCCTTATTATTTATTATTTATTTTTATTTATTAAATTTTTATACCGCCCTTCTCTCAAGAGACTCAGGGCGGTGTACAGCCAGCAATAAA
>JANHFT010003890.1:96109-108681 GCA_032467955.1 Pseudoxenodon macrops
GTAGGCCCTCGATAGAATAGAGGGCCATACCTGCGAGTGGGGAGAGTCTCGCAGGGCAAGAAGTTGGGCGCTCGAAAACATGAGTCACAAGAATCCCAAAGGGAGGATGATGGCAATAGTTTCCATGGACCAAGATGGAAATTCGGGTCCTTAAACAACTTGCAGTTAATATGGGAGATTTTTATGAATTTCTAGCTGCATTGTTTTATACGTAGCTCTGGTGGAGTTCAAGAGAACATGTTGTGGTTTTAAGGAGATTAAGAACTAGAGCCTCTCAATACTAGTGTGGAAGTGCAGCATTTCAGGTCCTGACCAATCATCCACGTTGAGACCAGAAAGAAAATGAATTGAATTATTGCAACTGTTCAAACATTGACAGTGTTGTAAATGAAGTACTTCTCCTAAACTATATCTCAAACAGTTCTGGGCATTCAGATCAGAAACTTCTGCAATGACTACAACTTCATTTTGCCTTATGGAAGATAACCTTGTTGTTTAGGAGGAGTGGCTTTGAAGGGAATGCATGTTATCATTCTGCAATGTTTTTCAGTGCCCTAATTTTTGTCTTTAGTTTAGCAATTGTAATATAATGGAGAACGCAGAAATAAAATACAATTGTAAAGGTAAATTGCATGCAAATTATATTTGGACCACTCAAAGCAATGTCAGTGTAACAAAAATGGTTAAAAAATGAAAGACGGTATTACAAAATGGCCTTGCAAAAAAACGACAGCTATACTGCCCCTTTCAGCTTCTTGTCAGTAATACACAATAAAAAATAGGTAAACAAACAATCTCATTTTTAGAAAAGTAGGGAATATTTGAGAAAAAAAGCTTATTAATAATCATGCATGCAGATATATTCACTGAATCCCAAGATTTTCTAGACTATTTAATTCAAAGCAATGTTTGTATTCTATATGGGTACATGGCCACATGGAGAAGAATTAGCCAGCTGCTCTTCTCAGCAATAGCTCCAGATATTTTGGGGGGATTTGGAAAAGGGGCAGCTGCAGTGATAGAAATGGTTGTGGTTATAGCTGTCATCATAGAAGCATTAGGGGATTATTAAAGCTCTCCATCGACTACTGGAACATACAGAGACTTGAGCAAATTATGGCTGGCCCAAAATTTTGATCTAGATCCAGAAAACCAGTATTGGGGATATTTCATACTGCATTTTATAAAAAAATACATGGCTTATTTTGATAAATAATGTTAAACTTGGATATGGAGGTTCCAAAAATTATATATCATTTAAAAGAATAGGAAGAGGAAAGGCATTCAGTCTTAGCCATTTCTGATGAAGGATAATAGTAAGTTGACTTACTGTCTGAAAATACCGAAGACAGAAGTGGAACACATCTGGAAAAAATCCAAACCAGAAAAATGCAGGTGTTTTCCAGCTGTGGACAGCAAAGAGAATTGCCTTCCTGCACAAGCTGATATTAAAGTCTTTTCTAAAAGTTTATTTCTATTCCACAGAGGTTTCTGGTATATTTTCTGGCTCCCTATCTTTGATTTGTTGACTTTAGATAAGTTTTGGAAGTAGCTGTAAATGAAAATCAGAATTTGATCAAATAAGGTTCTTGGATTTGATGGATGAATTAGAAAACACACACTTTGATTCGATTGTAGTTTTAATGGAAATATTGTGCTCCCAGTCCTTAAATATAGCAAAAGGGAAGTGGTATGGGATTATATTGGCACACTGCACTTTTTGGGAGAAAACTCTGATGTTGTTCCTGGGATCTATTGGAGCCATTCTCCTATCTTAGGAATTATAGCCCCAAATGCTCCTCCAGGGATCACTTTGGCCTTTACTTTCCACATCCTTTCCAGTTTCAACTTCAGGCCCTGGTACTTCTTCAGTTTCTCACACTCTTTCTTCTTGATGGTGCTGTCACTTGTCACTGCTATATCTATCAGTACCACTGTCTTCTGGTCCTTGTCTACTACCACAATATCTGGTTGATTGGCCAGTACCTGCCTGTCTATCTGGACGTGCCATAGGATCTTAGTTTTCTTATTCTCTGCAACATTCTGTGGAATTTCTTTTCTAGACTTAGGCAGGTCTAGTCCATATTCTGTAGAGATGTTGTTGTATACAATGCCAGCTCCTTGATTGTGCCATTCAATGTATGATGCATTTTACACACAAGCCGCTTTGTGTTGGACTGCTTCTGAGGTCTCTCTGCATAGATTGTGTCCGGTCTAATATGGTAGACCCCTACTTCTATGGATCTTGGTGCTTAGTGCTTGTTCTTGAGCTTCTATGATCAGTATTTCAGTGTTGCCTTTTAGTTGAGCCCTTTCCAGCCAATTGTAGGATTTCTCAATGTTTGCCACCTCAGCTATTGTACAACCCATAGGTTGTACAAGGTCTTGTTTTGCCATGACATCTTTTCTGCTTGATCTCCCTCTCACATCTGCTGCATCAGGCATTCTCCTAGCAGCTCGTCTTTGGGTGCCATCTTACTGGTGCATTATTGGATGCTCCTGGTGTCATCCATGACAACAGCTTTGTCACTCAACAGACCCTGACAGTCATTTTTTCCAGCTGATGAGCAGTCTCTGGATGTTGGACTTGGGGTGGAAACCTCAATACATTGGGAAGAGGAGTTTGTACCATTTGTGACCACATATATTTTAAATATTTTCACTATCTTTAAGGAGACTTTTATATAAATCTATGAATCTGTCTCCAAACCTAAACATGTTTGAAAAATTGTGTTTTACAAAAAGTATGTAAAGAAAACAATTTCATCTATTGATTATCATATGGATCTTCTTTTATAGGGATTGTCCACTGCTATATGGTAATATTTAGCATTTTTGAACCTTTTCATGAAGGAGAACTGATGAGCACAAGTTATGAAAAAAAGTTTTAGGAAGTCGGTATCATACTATTCAATATTATTAAAGTCTTGATCTCCAATATTATGATTATGAGTGACATTCATAAAGAAAGGGGTGATCTTAATGATGTTATCTTCAGTAAATTAATTTATATAGGCATAAAACCAGTAGTCCTTCAACTGTTTATATTTGTTTTCTCTGTTGGTAAAGCAAACATTGGTGTCCATCAATTCCCACTGCAACAAAGTATTAAATTATGAGCACAGCAGCAGTGATTAGTGATTTTTATTTATTTATTTGGAAATAAATTGGTGCATTTATAAATCTGGATAAATGTTCAATGTGCATAGAAGCACAGGCTTTTGAGAATTCTTTTTCCCATAAAAAGCAAATAAATTTCTAAAACTTGCTGTATAAAGTGTTTAAGTTCTCATATGTTAATGTGCTGTAGCATCAAATTAAAAAAAACATTTGCCATGAAATGGCAACCCAGAGGTTTAAAAGATTAAGGACAAAGTATCAAAGTGGAAACACGCTACATAATTTAAAAAATAACATTAAGGGAGTGAGAGAGGGTGGAAGGAAGGAAGGAAGGAAGGAAGGAAGAAAGGAAGGAAGGAAGCTGAGTAAATGATATATTACCTATCTTATAGAATGTAAATTCCAATTATATGCAATGACAACAACAGATTTAGCACAAATGCAGCTATTTTCTTGGAAAGTTCATCAAACTGATCACTTAGTAAAAAACATACTGTTCTCTGTTGATGCTAGCTGCAATATTTTACAATTAGAATGGTTATCAGTTCTGCTCTCCAAGGATGCCATATTGTGAAGTTAGAAGTATGTACATCTCTCAGTTTATCAGAACAGATACACAATCAGTCTTGGAAAGGAAGTAGGTTGTATCTCTTATTGAAGAAAAGGCATCTAAATGTGCCTACTCTAAATGGAATGCTTTTCTAATGGTATAGAAATTTGATCTGCGCTCTCTCTCTCTCTCTCTCTTTCTCTCTCAATAGAAGCTTGCCCCTTTCCATGGATTAAGAGCTTGTCCTCTTTATATCTCAAGATCCTAGTTTCTTTATTCCAAATACTTTTCCAGGTGTATAGAGTTTGATGAGTAAATCTGTAATAAGCCAAGACAGATGAAATTTGGTTTCTCCATGGAGAAATGTGATTATTTAGGAGTATGACCTGGGGTAGACCTTCCTCTAAAAAATTTATTGATTCAATATTTTAACTGACATAAACTCAAGCAGGCTTTACCAAAGATGTATCCCAATTCTAATTGAAGAACGGATTTAGCAACTGAGTCTGTATCTCAGGGTGCAGGTCTCAAGAATGAGAATTTTATTGATTCTAACAACAAGACATTCTTGTATATACAACATTGGTGCAATGCAAAAGAAAGCTTAAGACTTTGGCCTTAAACAATGTGATTGTTTTATTGTTTTGTATTTAAGCATTAAGACTGCACTTATAATTAGAAATGAGATATTTAGAATAAAAAAAATCTGGGATGGATTTCCCAAAAGGCCAAATCACTGTTCATCTTAAATAGCATAGATGTAATGGTTTGGATTTGAAACCTAAGCAAAATTCTGCAATTGTCAGAAGAAGCAGGAAGCCAACCTGTTGCTTCAAAGTCCATTTGAGATATTGATATGTGTATGAGCCGGATCAGAGAAAGAATAACGGATGTATAAATCTATCTATTGGTATTACTAGCAAGTATCATTTAAGCTGTTTGAGGAACATAAAAAGCTACTATATCTATCAGAAGGAATATGGAGGAATTCCAACTTCTAGATGTGGAGCAAATCTATTTTTCCAGAAGGAAATGAAAATCCTCATTGAGTTCCAAGATTTATTCTCTTTAGCAGATGAAGTGATGGAAGGATGTTCCAAAAAGTTACATAATGTGTCAATTTATCAATAGAGATTAAATTAGAATATATCAAAAGTACTATACCAACTACAGGTTAGCATTGTTCTACCAATAGTTTTGGAAAAGAATACATCTGGAAGGAATACAATTTGGGGGGGGCAGTAGTGTCAGCTCTTTGAAGTAGGCTAGATCAAAAAGTAGACTTTACAAAAACTGCTTAAACTTTATAGACATAAGCTGTAAGAAATGTTTCAGTAAACTGGAATAAGAATACCGGGAGAATAAAGAATAGTAGAACTGCCATATTTGAGCTGTAAAATTCGACGTAGCAGCAGTATTAATTTTTGGTATCTCTTTGCTGCCATCTAGAGATAATCCAAAAATTTCCAATCCAAATATGGTAAACCTACAGAACTGTTTGAGCTTGAATTTGGACAACATATATGCAGCAGCCTGCAAGATAAGATAAGATAAGATAAGATAAGATAAGATAAGATAAGATAAAATAAGATAAGATAAGATAAGATAAGATAAGATAATGTTATTGTCATTCTATTTTACAAGCACACCGGCCCACATTAAAAATGAAATTCTGTTTCCTGCTATATTAATAATTTAATTGTGAACAAAAGTGATGTTCCTGTTCTTCTATCATATATAATCTGGGTAACACAAATGGTAGGTATTATTTACTAAAAAAATCACAGTGACATTTATTTCCTACTCGCAGGTTAATAATATAATAGACTTGCTCTTAATGCATTTAATCTTTTGTACATCTTGGCAAATGGCATTTTATAGCCATCCTACTTTGAGGCTTACAGGCATAATCCAGGCTTTACCAGAAGGGACCACAAGCTGGATTTTTACGTTAAATGGAAAGTGATCTAAAAATACCCTCTCTTTCCCTCTCAGGTTAAGTGCTTTCATACACTAACAGGAACTATCCAGTACATAATACAGAGGCAATGTCATGAAAGACTCTTGCGGGAATAAAGAAACAAAACAAAACAAAAAGGTTGTGCTTTATTTGACATCATCATTATTAACATTAAGCACACAATTTATACACTCATCCAAATTAAATCTCTGCCATTTTAGATTTCAAACTCCATTTGATGGGTTCTGATGGAACAATCCTTTAGCACTTTGAAGAGACTCTATCAAACAACAACCTCCATTAATTTCAGCAGATTCTGCACTGGGGCAGTATTTAGTGCTTAATGTCCATTAATAGCCCTGCACATATAAATAAACAATGAGTACAATAAACTACTCATCTCTCCATATAGAGGCATCTATCATCATGATCTTTCTTTTTAAAAAAAACACCATGGTTGCCTCTTCTGTTATAGTCCAGATTTCTTGCATGTTCTGTAACATTTTTTTTTCACATGACAAGCAAAATTTATCTTCTTCCCTACAGATTAACTATAATGGATTCCCCATTTTCTTGTCAATCACTGTAGGGAGAAAAGGAGATTTGTAGTCAAAGGCAGGGCATGCAGACCAGGGGTGGGTTCTAACTTACCTTGCCACTGGTTCACTGCCTCCCGTGCCATGTGGGCATGCCTTGTGGGCGCGCGCATGCGCAGTAGAAAAAAAAGCCAAAAAATGCAAAAGGGGAAAACAAATGGCGATGCATGTGCAGTGCTGGAAACTTGGCTTCTGTGCATGCGCAGAAGAAAAAGACCCCAAAAAATTCAAAAAAAATCATCCCCCCTCCCAAAAAAAAATTCAAAAAAAAGATGGCGGCCTCCACGGACCAGAACCGACTCTGTGACGTCACCAGCGGCCTACTACCTACTCGGTAGAACCAGTCCGAACCAGTAGGAACCCACCTCTGATGCAGACCCCTCCAGCCCATGGGCTAGATTAATTTTGTTAGGTTTCCCCATTAGATTCCTGTAGTCTTAAATAAAGAAGCATTCTCTTCCCTTGCTGGGAAATGCAGGGTTCGCTTTAAAGCAGCATTCCACATTTTTCTTCCACATTCAGAAAAAGATAAGATGGAACAAATCTGGATCTCTGGGGAGTTTCCATCTCAACAAACACTTCACTCAATCTTGACCTTTCAGTAGAAGAATGCCTAAAGCCAGATGAAGTTGACAACTGGGAAACCATTGAACTGGCTTTATCCCCCTCTCACCTTCTCCATTAGGAAAGGTAAAGCAGCAAGTTCGGAGGAGGTCAACTTCACAGTACTTCAGGCCTGATTATGATGTACATCTGATACAAGCAGGCCTTTTTCTACATGGAATAATAATATATATATTTTCAGAATCAAAGTTAATTGGGAGGGTGAGAGGTTTTATCGGATCGTTCAATGACAAAGGAAGTGTAAAACTGAAAGTTTATATAGTTTTGCAGAACTGCTACTTTCCAAATCAGGAAAGTTTGCCAGAAGATAACAAAATCACTAGAGGTACACAGAAACCATCATTTTTAAAACAAGGAAATACTGCTACAGGATGTGAATATTCTGGCTTCAGCATTACAGCAATAACATCTCCCAAGCCACTGTTTCCATTGAGCAAATGTTAGAGAATATTTTAATTGCTTGGCATTGAAGTTACTCAGACAGGTTTTTTTTTTAACATGTTAAACAAATAATTCAAAGGCATGGTGGAATCTACTAGTAGGACGGTTAACAGAAAGATGAAGGTAACCATAACACAACCGTAGTCAGCTATTTAAATAAATAGTTTTGTTAAGAATGGGTGACTTAAGGAGAATCCCTAGATATGAATGGGCCACCTATTACTAAAACTGGCACACAACATTTTCTTTCCTTGGGCCAATGAACTACTGAAGCCACACATTTTTAATATACAACCTGTTTTCAGCAGTTGTTATTAGTTCCTGAAAGCTTGCACAGCTTTAGTGGTTTGTTGGCTAATGGAAGGAGAATGCAATTTTTAGTAAAGGCAGTCCATTTGTAGTATGAGTTCCAGCTGAAATACAAATTTGAGTTGAAGACAAAGTTAGGAACATAACTCATTCATAATCCATAGATTGCCTGATTGTTAAAAATAGTGGCCCAAACTGATGAGAATAGTGCCATTGAGATGTGTGGACTTTGTGCCTTATTTTTATAATCTGGTCAACATTAAATTATTCACATCCCCCCTTGTTTTTCTACATAGTAGTCACAAACTTCTAATAAACTCTGAAATCATGAGTTATCTATCTGTTTCAATGCCTAGAATATGTTTGCAAATCAAATAATAGATTTCTGAAGCTCTTTTCTTTAGATTTTGCTCATGAAATATAAAGATAATAAATCAAATGCATTTCAAAGTTCTCTTATTAACATTGAGCAAATTGTTTATTTTGTTTCCTTTTTTCTTTATAGTTCTCCTAAAGCATAATTTTTATCAGCACTAATCACATAAAGTAGAAAAATCCAAGATATTCCCTGTATCCTGGAGAGAAAACATTGGAGAGCAAAACAGTCAATTCCTCAACCACATCAAAGTCAGTTTTTCATTCCATATAAATTTCTATACTACACAGTTTCCAGCAGGAGGGAATAAATGATTAGGACAAAAATGAACAAAAATGAACACCAGCTGCAGAGTCACCAGAAAAACTGAGATTAAGGGAACACCTGAAAACAGTCTATATTAAATGGTCCTTAGTGACTTCTATCAAATTAAGAACAGGAAACAAGGTTTACATGAATTTTTAAACCATAAGCATTAATTCATTTTTGAAGATATTCCATCTGTACTGACAACAGCTGAGATATTTCTAAGGCAGGAAAAGGTCCATGTTTAACTTTTCTGGCTTAATTATATTCACAAAGATGGAGAAGCTCTCTCAGCAATATGCTAGTAAATATTTGCTAAATACAGTTTTGCCTTTTTATAGGATTCATGTGTCAATGGCAATCCCTTTTTATGTTGTCACTTTAAAAATGGGATATGACCATGCAGGCACCTGGAGCTGAAGCTTCACTTAGGGCGTGTCAAACTCATGTCATCACGGTGGCATCACATGACATATCAGGACTTTTTTCCTCTTTGCTAAACTGGGCATGGCCAGCGGGTGACGCATTCGGCCCTCGGGCCAGTAGTTTGACAGCCCTGACTTAGGGGAATCCTTACCTTTACCATAGCAAAATCTCATTCCAATTGCATCTATTTAATTTTCTGAGGAAAAATATTATTATATTCCTTTATATCACATTTTAGATAGCTTGAATAGTTTTCAAAAATGATAGAATATTTGGAACTCTGATGAATGTCCAAAAACTGGTTCATCTGAGTTATTATAGAGTAAACTCCCTATGGATCTTGTTTCTGATTAGGAACAGTGATGTTGCATTAATAGACAACATACTCTAAGAATGTGTTTATGGCTTAATGATTAATCAGGAAACACAGATACACAAACAAAGAGAGAGACATACATACAGAAGTATAATGAATACATTATCTTCTTTTATACAAAACAGAATTAAGACAGAATCCAGTGATCCTCCCCAGCCAGTGATAAAGAGCTAAGAAATTACCCTACATTATTATTATTTAGTTTTATTATTTGAGGAGATTAAACACAAGAAATATACTGGTGTAGATTAAAGATGACAAACTTTCCTAGAACAGCTTTAACAAAAAGGAATATTTCTAGTGCCAAATGGGGAAGTTGAAAAGAACTATTTTATATATTCAAGTTTAAAAAGCACAAAAGAAACTGCCAGGGGAAGCATGTATTAATAAAACAGATAAAACAGAAGGTGCCACTTCTGATTTATTATGGAAACAAGTACAAATTCAAATATTATTTCTAAAGGAAGTAGCATCACATTAATCATCATGGCTGGTTTTTTGTTTGTTTTATTTTTTGTTTGTTTTCCTGTATGATTCTAGCCAAAAGCATTTGGTTGCTTATTAGCATGTGACAGCAACATATAATTTTAGTTACTTTTTTTCTTTCTCATTTTGAAGAGACCGTTCAAGGAAATTCTTCTAAACCATAGGATATTGCTTGTGTTTCTTGGAATCAGCCATCCTCAACCTGGCAGCCTCTAGCTATATTATGACTACAAACTACATAATTTGGAATGCATCATGTTTTGGAGGGATTGGCTTTAAAAAGGCTGCTCAGAAGTCCAAGAAGCAAAAGGGAGGAAGGGAGAGAGAGGGAGGGAGGGGGGAGGGAGAAACTGCTGCTTTGTGTGTATGTGTATAGTTCAGAGAAAGGGGGAGGGAGGAAGGAAGGAAGGAAGGCTGAAGGAAGGAAGGAAGGAAGGAAGGAAGGAAGAAAGAGAAAGAAAGAAAGAAAGAAAGAAAGAAAGAAAGAAAGAAACTCTCTATCAGTGAATACCAGATGCTTCTCACAAAAACCTACTTGGGGATTCTAGACAAAATACTTTTGCTGGTTTAAAATCATTTAAATGCTCAAATATTAACCAATAAAACATGTGCTAATGGATTTTATCCTTAGAAGAAGTGGTCCCTGGGGTGGGATTCGGATGGTTCGGAATGTTAATTTTAATCTGGTTTACCGAACCAGTTGTTCCAAGGACTAACTGACCCCACCCACCCCTCCCATCCCAGGAGTCTCCACATGGGCCATTTTGGATGCCAGGTAAGTGCAGGGTGCAGGCGGAGGTTCTGGGAGGGTGACAAATGGGCCAACCAGAAGTACCAGAAATCCAGAAATGGGCCCATTTCTGGCTTCCGGAAGGCCTCCAGTACCAGGGGAGCATTTTTATCCCTTCTGCAGTCTGCAGGAAACCCTCTGGAGCCTGGGAAGGGTGAAAAATGGGCCTACCGGAAGTACCAGAAGTCCAGAGGGCCTCTAGTACCTGGGGGAGGCCCTTTTTACCCTCCTGGAGGCTTGAGGAAAGCCTCCAGAGCCTGAGGGGAGTGAAAATGCCCTTCCACCATTGTACAGGAGTCCGAGTAGGCCACGTCCCCATGGTCATGCCCACCCAGCAACCAGGCAGTGAACCAGTTGCTGAAATTTTCCAATCCCATCCCTGGATGGCCCTGAATGAAATGTTTCAGCAAGGTCCACGGCTGCTGGATATGTGGCCATAGTAGCATTTGTCCTTCACATACCATCTATGAAAATATTTTAGGTATGCAAGCAAAATTTGTAATGTTTCATTAGTATAATTAAAGCATTAACTGTGAATTTTCATTTCTTCCTCCAAAGAGCTCATTGTTTATATTTGCTATACATTCCCTTAATCAGATTAAAAATGTTCCTCAGAAAATTCCATATCTAAAGAAATATTTTGATTGCATTACAAAGAAATAGCGAATTTGTAACAATTGTTTAATTGTAATCTATTTCAGAATGCCATTATTTCTCCCTAATTAAGAATGCAAGTCCTTATGCAATCCATTAGTTATAACCATCTCTGCTACTAGTTACTGTTCTTTCAGTGTATAAATGTATGAATTCATAATCTTATTTAAATTCCACGCACATGCACAACTTCCCCATTTGGCTAAAGTTAAAGGTTCAATAGGGAGATCACTTTTAAAAAGATAGATTATAAGACTTTTAATTTTAATAACTATACACAGTACATACTTATTTGTCTCATATGGTTAATGATATTAACTTACTATACGATTATCATTTATCTTTAGCAAAATAAAGCACAGATTACGTCTAGCATGATCAAATATTAGACATTGAATAATGGCAGATGTAACCTTGGTTCAAGGTGTAAATAAAAGGTCAACCCTTTACGATATCACAGTAATCTAAAACCAATTTTTCAAAGTCCTTACTGGAACATGGTTAAAATGAGAAGAGAATGGAATCTCCTAATAATTACTAATTGTTAATTTCAATTTTTTTAAATGAAAAAAAAAGAATGTTAAGTCTGTCAAATGTGAAATACACATTTAAGCAATTAAAATAAATGAAACAATGCATACTTTAAACAGCTGGAAAGGGTTAAACAGAATTTTCAACTTCTGATACACCTAACATAATCCTTGTAGGAGAGCTAGGTTAGTCAGTGAAAGACAAAAATCAAGAGTTTGGTAGCAAAGTTTTAGATCAACAAATGTTTTGAAAAATCATAAGCTTTCGTGAGCTACAGATCACATCATCAGATATGCATAGTTTCTAAACTGATGTAGGATTTAAATTGGGATGAGGCATGCGGAGGAATAAAAGATGGTTATACAGTAGTAAATTATATGTGATACAATGTGTTTAAACCCAATGTGTTTTTAAAGCATTCTGATATAGTCAGAACTTTTTGATATATTGAAGTTTTAAAGTCTCTCCTTGACTGTGCTGGTATATTTTCATTATTCTCAAAATCCTACTTTGAGAGCTATAATATAATGTCCTAGTAGGTTATAAAGCTATGATATTACTTCATTCTTCTGTTAAACCCCAATGTCTAACTTGTATCCATTAATGCTTTTGTACAAAGACTGATCTGTTTATCCCATGTAGAATCCAGATGGATATTTCTGGAAGTTGATGTCATATGTTATATCACATTAAGGGAAGAAAATTTATAAGAATTTGTTAGAGTGCCGTTGGAGTAAAAATGGGAGCTAAATAGGCATCTGGATTTATTGCAGGTTTGGTTCCCATGTCATTATCAATATTCTATTGTTTCTTGCTACTTGTGATAATCTGTTTCAGGCTGCATACATTATGAATCTGCCACCCTGTGCTTAAGAAAGTGCAGTATTTTTAGAATAGAATAGAATTCTTTATTGGCCAAGTGTGATTGGACACACAAGGAATTTGTATACGCTCTCAGTGTACATAAAAATACAAGATACATTTGTCAAGAATGATAAGGTGCAACATGTAATGATACTCATAGGGT
>JANHFT010003891.1:51811-68101 GCA_032467955.1 Pseudoxenodon macrops
CGAAAAGCCCAATTGGGCTTATTATCGGGACAGGTCGTATTTTCGGGGAAACACGGTATATATCAATTATTATACACAAAACAATAAAAGAGGTACACAAATACTTATAAAAGAGCAATAAGAGTCTTATTGTGTACATAATTTATTGTTTTGTGTATAATAATTGGTATATATTCTTTTTGTAGCTCATTAGGACAAAGAAGTGACGTCAAGTTTGCCATGCCTGCTCACACAGTCACATGACCACCAAGCCACACCCACAGAGCCAGTAGGGAAAAATTTTGAATTTCACCCCTGACTTATACTTTTATACCAATTCATAGTGTTTTACAGTCCCCTTGAAGTGATTTACAGAGTCAGCATACTGCCCACAACAATCTGGGTCCTCGTTTTACCACCTCAGAAGGATAGACGGTTGAGTCAATCTTGAGCCAGTGAGAATTGAACTGCTGGCAGTCAGTAGAATTAGCCTGCAATACTGCATTCTAATCACTGTGCCACCATGGTTCTCTTACCTTTCTTCATAGATTTTACATTCCAGGTTCCTATTCAATTTGTCTACTATACAAATATATCTTTTCCACCATCTAGTCAGAGCTGAAGAAGCTTCTTGGATGAGAAGTGAAATGTCTTTAAAGAAAAAGCAGAAAATCCAATTGCCTCTTGGGGGGGGGGGAAAGCACCTCTGGGACTTGCATGGCTTAGCTCATAGCTTCTTTGAGTTGTACAAGCCCCTTTGTTGAAACAAGGCAGTGATCCATGAAGGGAAGGATTTTCTTTAAATTAGTCTTTTTAAGAATCTGCAGAATGCCTAAGAAATTTCTAACTTAACAGAACAACTAATCCAATTCACCTTGAATCTGCTTTTGTTGAGAATTCAACCTATAGGTCTTTACTGGTTCTGTAAATTGTGAAGATTATCTAGCTGCAATGGCTGCTCCACGTTTAATGTAGTTATTCCCTTTTCTATGATTCTTAGGCTTTGTGCTAGGTTATAGGGCACAATACTTTATTTTCTGTATTGACATTTTTTCTTCTTGACAGCAGAGCAGTATTATTAGGACAAATTCCAATTATCCAGCTCGGAACTTTATTATCCGTTGCATTCTGCAGGGTTTAAACAAAATAATTTTGTATCAAGATTGGCTTTTAGATAACTAAGACATTTCCAAGCTGGACCACATGGAAGAAGATTAAAATGAGCTAAGTCCTAACAAAGAAGACTTGAAAGAGCATTTTCCTTATTTATTTAGTTTTCCAGTCTGTTAATCCATGCTTATCAAAATCTCCAGCCATATGAAGGACAAAAGCTAGAAAGTCAACATGAGCATTATTCATTTTATAGCAAAAGGTACTTTAATTATAGGAAATTTAGCTGAAAGTTGAAACCTTTTTCAAGCCATGTTTTTTAAAAATAAAATCCTGGCTGGAACTCTGATTCAGAAGCAAAGTACTAGCGATAGAAAACTTGACAAAGTTTTGTGCAAACAAAATTTGTGCTCAATACCTACAAATGTATGCAATAAATTTGAGTAAATTTCACAATAATAGTTGATCCCAATTATTGTTCCAGAATGGAACCTTTCAACCTTTCTTCCTTCCAATACCCAAAACCCAAATTATTATTTCACAGCCTCTATCTCACTGCACCCTGCATCATCTAGATAGCAGAGAAGTCATACCATCCCAAAGGGATTGGTGAATATATGTGGATAAGATCAGTATTCCACCATATAATGTTTGATTTTATGAGCTCAGATGGAGCCCATAAAATTTTAGTGTCTTGACATTTTTTTATTGTTCTGTCAGGCAAATAACATCTTTGGCTCTTACTGATGAAATGATAGCTCGAATAGGAAGGTATCTAAAGGGAAATATTCCATAGCTGGATCTATTGTTAGATCTGTATAAAGATCTTCTCCCAAACTCCAGCAGAGATCCTTCTCCACTAATGAGAGGGTTCAGAATGCATGTTAGTTATAGAATAGAGTTGGAATTTTGGAGTCTAATTTCCTGCTCAAACAGGAGAACCTAAACTTCTGTGTCCGTGTCGTTTCTTCAAATTGGACCCTCATGAGGTGCCCACCCGAGTAAATGCCGGGTGAAAGTCACAACTGGTGACCCACGACGTGATTCTCGTCCGGGAATACGTTGCCTTGACTCTCGTACTCCGCACCTGGCATAGGTCCCTGCGCACCGGTGAGTATGGGCTCCTCAACTTCTCAAGTTCAGTTGCAGCATCGCAATGAACTTCTCTCTTTAGTCAAGAAGGCGAATTGCATTCAGAAATCCAACGGACAGACTGTCTATCCAGTAAATAAGAAGGAACTTAATTCTTTCCTTCTTTATTTACACAACAAATGTCCTGCATATCCTGAGGAAGGCAGTTTAAAGCCTGCTCTTTGGCAGCGGGTTGGAAAGTGGCTCCACGAGCCTCCAAGATCACCTCCCGAAATTTTAACTACATGGCGTGCCCTTATGGCTGCTATTCAATTATTAAATCCCTCCATGTCCCAACCTGTTTCGGCTCTTTCCTTAACTACTCCATCTTCCTCATTTTCTCCACCCCACCTGATCATCCCTAAAAATATTAAAATAATTTTTCACACTTGGTAAATTCTTTGTTTGTTTTTTCCTGAATGTTGCAGTAATTTATTTCACACAGGGAGAAGGCTGGGTTTTCCTTTTTCTTTCTAATTTAGGGTGGTGGTGGTGGTGGTGGTGGTAATGGTTGTGGTGGCTTACTTAGCCACCTCAGACTTGTTACTGTGGTAACAAGATTACTGCTGTGATATGATCACATATGCTTCATATATATATGAGTACAACAAGCTTTCTTGAATTAAGAATATTTTAAAATTATCTATTTTATAATTCTAACAGAAATATACATTAGATAGTAGTAAAAAATGTTTTTCACATATGTCTCAGTATTGTTTAAAGAAAAGTATTGCCTACATTTAAATTTAATTTGTGATTTAGACTTAAGAGCCATTCTTATGAATTGTTTTCTTCAGTAATGCTTCCTTACTAATAGCTTTGCTGGAAAACGTGATTAAATTTCCCACTTCTCGTCTGTTACTTAAATGAAGCCATGGAATGGGGACTGTTAATTTAATTGAGAAAATTGGGGGTGTGGAGACAGTAATCTTTATTCCCTTCCTTACATTGTTTTGACAATTTAAATCATACATATCACACTGATGTACATGCACACACATTTTAAAGCCACTGCAACCAGTGTCTCAATACGAAGGTGAAGTGGCATTTCCAAGAGGTACCAGCTATG
The DNA here is from genome assembly GCA_032467955.1 of Pseudoxenodon macrops. Lineage (NCBI taxonomy): Eukaryota > Metazoa > Chordata > Lepidosauria > Squamata > Pseudoxenodontidae > Pseudoxenodon > Pseudoxenodon macrops. The sequence goes on from JANHFT010003891.1 coordinate 55,101, forward strand.
ACCAGTGGTGCCACATTCTGAGATTGCTAAAATCACTGGACTATTTTCAAAGGGCTAAATCACAAGCAACCCATTGATTAATCCAACTTTGGGTTTACCAATGCATGTACTGTCAATCCAAAGTCTTTATCTTCCAGGTAGCAGTGCAATCAATTTATTTATTGCAGTTCTATTCACTGTAATTACAAGACTATATCTTGATAAATGGTCAGTAGTATCAAAACCGATAAGAAATCCTGAAGTATCACCAAGTTTGCACTTCTCACCTCCTGATATGCTTCAATCATTGGGACAAGGCATTTTCCAGGCCCCAGAAGATGTTAGTTAAAAAAAATCTTGGAGCCCTTAATCAAGAGCTCTAGTGGTAGAAAACTATTTTTTCCCTTACAAAAGTCTCTCACAAGCCCACTTAAGGTTCTCACTCTGCATTATGATAACTAAAGCCATTTTCGTGCCAGATGCAAACTTACTTCTGGATGGAAACCCTTTAGATAATTATTTTCTTCTTCAACACTACTTTCTTCTTTACCAGAAATACAGCATATTAGACACTGACCTACACTTATTGAATACGAGTTGGGCTCAGTGGTGGCCTTTTTAGTCTTACTATGTCTCTCACTGTCACTTGGGACAGTGAGATAGGCAACATATATATTTAATAAATAATAATTGATAAATAAACAAATAAAGCAAGTAACTGGGAATTCTACCTGCTGCAAAAAGAAATCTCAAAAATCACTGTTGGGATGAAGTTCTTCAAGAGAATTTAACTGATAAGCTGGGGAACAATATAAAAAAAAGACACAAATCCATCAACCTTATCTATATTCTTAAGAGTTAAGAAGAAAACTGCTTGTCAGATAAATGTTGTCAGATGATATAATGGATCTTCTAGGTATGATACGAATATAGTTCAGCAGGAACTATTTTATTTATTCATTAAAATTTTATGCTGTCTATCTCCCCTTCAGAACGACTCTTTTATCCACTAAAGAACACACAAATTGTACAGCTCAAATAGTACTAAACTGCTAATTAGGCTAACCCATCTCTTAAGATACCGGAAAATTTTGCTTCTTTTATTCCAGATCATATTTAGTAATGGTGCATGTAATTGTGCTGCAGGCACATTATCATTATACCTACAGTACAATTGTCACTGTAAGCCATTTTCCTTATACTTTATTCAGGTTCAGGTTCAGCATTTTGGAAGCCAATAAGCAATAACATATGTGGATATATGCACATTTTTGTATTTATTTATTTTGTCATGTTTATGTAATGTATATTGGAGATGAAGACCCTTTGAGAGCTGTATGCAATGAATTTTCATTTTAATATATGCCGATTAGTGTACATTCAAAGTGACAATAAAGTTATTCTACGACTAAGTCTAAGTCAAGGAACTTGGCAATCCCAAATGCAAGGATCCAATCCCCAGCAGGAAAGCATAGAGGTAGGAATGCTTTCCAAATTTGCTATAGAAGTTTTGGACCTGGAATAGGAATTAAGAGTTCTCAACCTCTCAGGAACACTGGCAGGAGCATTTAAAGAGTCAGAAGATAAAAGATAAAGTAATAGTCATTAGAACTATTTCTGCAATATCATACCTTAAACCAGTGTGTCATGTGGGCTGGGCAAACTCTTGACATCTTGTTAACCCAACAAGTACAATGTGACTGTTGTACTCAAATTGCTTGCTGGAAATCTGACTCCTGACTGATTTACAACACTTCTACTGTCTGATCCCTTGTACATCAGAAAAGAAAGCCAAAGTATGGTTAACAGCTTTACAACCAAGTACAAAACTGTGTGCCTTTCTGATTTATGACATTCATGTTTACTTTCCACTAGAGCCTAGTAAGGCTGTGAAAATCACCTCCAATCACTCCATACACCAGGTGGCATTATGAGTTATGTACACTGGACAGAGAAAGCTTAATAGCTACTGCATGAAATACTTGGTAGCTTTCATTGTTCCATATTGCAACCAAATCACTGACAGAATGGTCAGCCAGGCTTGAGAAAACATTCTTCAGAGCCTTCTGGAATCCAATCTGCTTCATTAACATCTGGGAGAAGAGCAGCTCAATCTGCTCTGCTTCATATGCAAATGCAAATGTATTTCTCTTACCTGATAGTAATCTATTTTCCAAAAGGGTATTACTTTCGTAAAAACAGCTCCTACCAGGATAAAAATACAGTTGAGGTCATGGTCTTCCTGGGTATATTTCCAACCATACTGAATAAAGCTCATGGAAGTAACAGTAGACATGACATCCTGAGTGTTGTCTCTCAAAATAATCTCAACAGGAATTTCGCCAACACTAAAATCCTTGATATCTGCAGCACTCAAGAGCATTTTGATCAGCTCAGGAGTCATGTTAGATTATGGGGTGTAGTCATAGAACCCTTATTGTCACTTGACTGTTTGCAACAAGGTACATTCCCTTAAAAGTAATAAAAACCCAGAAAGGGTAGTTTAAAGGAAAATGGAATCCTTGTGACAATACTTTTACTCCAACCACTTTGGAAAAGAGTATCTGCATAACAGCAAGTAAGATCACAGAATATCTTTTACTTTGTCCACCCAAGTCACTGTGATATGCAGGAGCTAGCTACAGGGACATCAGCGGCAGGGGCAGGGGCAGGGCAGGGAGTAGTAGTGGGGCAAAAGGTATGTGACTTAATAATAGTTCAAAGAGTTAATAAAGTGGGGATGGACAAAAGGCCAAGAGAGGAAGTATGACCATGCAACCAAACCTCCCCTTCTATATGAAGGGATGGACCGTTGATCAAATGCATCGATGATTGTCATTGAGCCTGATGAACTAGTGTTCTATGGAAATTAGTTTTCCACATACGTACACATACACAAATTAAGTTTTACATAAACACACGCCAACTAATATGTGGTCAGTTGGTTGGTGGCTATGATACGGTCTTACAATTAATCTCCGTCTAGTGGCAGTTGAGAAAGTCTTGTAAGGAGAGCCTCATTTTAAGGTAAACAAATTGCTATATCAAATCATATCCAGCTGGATCACATCACCTTTCCTGAAAAACTTTTTTTTCCTTTAGGGATAGTAGGCAAGATATGTATTGTATCTCTCTAGGCAGTTATTTGTTTATTTGTTTTTCACATTTTTGAACCACCCATCTCCCTCAGAAGAGGGGAACTCTGGATGGTACACAGTAAAATGTTAAAATATAAAGGTAGTATATAAAAATTAAAAATTTAGGAGGATGCAAGGATGATTAAACACTTTAAAATTAATTTTAAAAGCTCTCAGGGAACCAGCCAACCTCATGGCTATGTGCTTCTCTGGGTTCCCCATGCAAGGCCAGAGTCATGTTTTGATTCCTTTTTGGAAGGCCAGCATGGAGGAGGGCTGCCTCTCCTCAGGGGGAGAATATTCCATAGGTCAGGAAGCAGGGTGATATAATTCATCCTATTGCTAGATATAGAGAATAAGACAGATACTTTGATGGAGATATGCAGGTGTTGTTGGCTGGGCAGAAAGGCTAAAATATTTTTTTAAACTCCAGAATGTCCAGATGACATTTGGAAGTGGCTCAGACAGACATTTTCATAATCCCTGAACTATATGATGGAGGAGGAGGAGCTGCACAACCAGACCTGCAAGATTGTTGCAGCTATTATAGATTATTATAGCTAACTACAATGAAAGGATGGTAGTTTTAGCCTTCTCATAGAGTTGATTTCATGGTCTGGTCTAGCTAGTGGGGTTAACATCATACAGTATATCACGTTGAAGGAAATAATAATAATGTTACTCTTTTATAAAAGTGTTTTAATGTACTAATAAGCTATAATGCGCTTTTTCTTGCAAACTAACTACAAAATGTATTCAATAAAACAATGTGTGATGACTTATTACAAATTCTCCTGGAAAAAAGGAACACACGTCCAAGCAAGGCCACAAATTCAGTTAGATAAGAACATCTGCCCAGGCGAAGCTACCAGTGTACAAGATAAGATATCTGTTACTCTGAAGGAATTGTCACGCTGACCCCTTAGAGTGTGGAATGACTTAAGAAATGACTTAGGAGAATAAAGGGGTGTGGGGAGGGCATCTTAGGTGTGGCTTCTACAGTATATTATTCTTTGCTCTCCTTGTACTCAATCCACTTAGGAAGAGACTTGGAGGCCGCCTTTGCAAACACTTTTTGAAATAAACCTTTGAATTGTGAACCTTTGTGAGACCTGTCTTCTGTATTGTGAGTTAAAATAATGGGGTCTCATATCTCACAACATTGATTATCCCAAAAAGAGCAGAATAATTGTCTCACTTTCCTCTAATTTATTTAGGTAACATAGAATGGAGTCTTCAAAGTTACTAGCCGAACCAATAGAGCTTTCTCTTCTCCCTGGCAGTATCGAGTATCCTTTCCTAAATTACATTTATTATGCTTCTGTCTACCAAGGATAATTCCTACTAAAATCCCAGTCCTGGCTGCTGGTTCTTCTTGGGATGCTCCATCTCATTCTTCCTGGGTGTGGCCTAATATTTTTTCTCTAATCTGGATCATTTGCATGAAATCATAAATTTCAGCAGCATTGCTGGTGATGCTCTCCTTCACCTTGAGTTGTCCAGATTGCCAAGCAGAAATTTTTATTTATTAGCCAAGGGCTGCAGATGGTACATATCTCAAATGAGAATTTAAGCTACAAAGACTGTTCAGTCTTGGAATCCAGCATTTACTGGTATTCTTTAGGATCTTTTCTAAGAAAACAGTATTTCCAGCAAAATGGCAAGATATTAGGATGCAGTTTATTCTCTTTTTTGATTCTCTGTCAGCTGCAAAAATAAAACTTGTGGGCAGTATTTGACGAGAAACTGGTGACCAGAAAATCTAAACTTCTGCCACATTTAGTAATTAGAAAAGATAAAAATGCCTCATAATCTCAAGCATCCTTCTTTGCCTCCTACAATATAGTCTCCTTCTCTACCTTAGTCTTAGCTTCTGTCCAGTAGAATTGGGGCATGAGACTTCAACTGGCAGGTTATCTACTCTTTCGAAACTGGAGAGATCTATTTTTATCCCTGAAAATTCATCTGATGCCATTCTTTGTGAAGTAGATAGTTTTGAAATCCTTGTTATGTTAAGTTTACTGAACAGACATTTTTTAAAGCTTTACGATAAGATTGAAACGATTGAAAAGAGATACCGTGAGATCAAGAACTTAAGACTGAAGCAAATTGGAAATGTATTGCTGTTTTAATTGTTTGAAAGATAACCGTGAGCTGGTGTCCTGCTAAGGATCATTGGACTATATCCAAGGTCATGAACACAGAAAAAATGTTTGCTTGGTCTCTCCTATCAACAGCATAAAGAAACTTTGATAGAAGCTATTAAAAAGTTTTTTGAATCTGTTTCACATAGACTGCACTAAATCTATTGAGGACCCTATCTAGATATAAGTCTTTACAATGTATTGATCCTTTGTCGTGGAATTTCTCTAGAAATTTAATGATCCTGAACAAGTTGTTAATTATCTGATCCAAATGAAGGCCACGTACTGAATTGTAGGTGTTCCATGCCTGTCCATTCCATAATGATCTATAGTTTGCAGGGTAACAGGTTTACAAAATATACAGATTTTGTTTTCCATTGCTGTCTTCTCTTTTTCTCTTCCATTTGCATCCCAGAGAAGAAGAAAGCCTGTGTTATTAAGTCCCTACCAGGAGTATTAACATTAAGTTAACCTTTTTCTTTCTATGTTTTGATTTTAATTTTCATTATTTTTATTTTCCCCATTTTCTTAATATCAATATTTCAATAATACTTTTAAAAATTATATTGTAATTACACATATATTAAAATGTTGTATTTCTTCCATTTTGGATTGTTATATTATATTAACATTATGTGTCAATTTATTTAGCAATAACTTGCCATATAATGTTTAGAAATATTCTGTTGTTTGAATCCATGGCAATAAACACATATTTCAGATTTTTTTAATGATAAAGAATGTTGGGCTATGCAATATTAAATGATTGGCAGAGAAACCTAAATGAACACATATTCTATTTAAAGTGAATTCAATGAAATTGAATGTTACTAGATTGAAAAGAAAAAAAACTTTTGGCAAGAAAATAGACTGAACAGATTCCCATGGAAAATTCAAAATCTGCCAGAGGAGTATCTCCTAATTTTATAGTTAAACAATTTTAGATTCTGAAAGTCATTATATATTTTTAGTAATTAACTATGGAAATCTTCAAATGGTGTGAATAAATTTCTACAGTTCAGAGAAAGGTAAACCAAATACTGTAGAGTCCTTAGTGCTCGCTGAGCTTGGTTATTTGCTTGCAGACATTTCGCTATCAATCTAGACAACATCTTTAGTGCTAGAAGGGAGTGAGGTTTGCTCTGGGCTTATATACAATAGCTTGCTCTTTCAGTGTTGATAGGGGTATTGTTTTCTCCTTGGTAGTTCCTTATTAGGTTATGGTTTATTGCTGAACTGTTTGCCTGAGTTCACAATTCCTTCATTAGGGTATTGTTTATTGTTTGCCTGATGTTAATCCTGGAGTTAACACTCACTTGTCTGGGTGTTGATTGCTGATGAGGTGTTCCAGTCTTTTTATTTCCTTTGTAGCTTTTTTATTGTCTCTTTGGAATGAACAAACCAAATAATTTAGTATCTTTTTATATTGTGGTGACCAGAACTGAATGCTGCATTCTAAATGTGGCCTCACTAGTGCAATATTGAGTGGTACTATTACTTCCCATGATCTTGATGCTATTTCTATGTTGATGCTATCTAGGACTTGTGTTAGATTTATTGGCTGCTTCAGGACATTGCTGACTCATACTTGAGCACTGGTCCACCAAAACACCTAGATCCTTCTTACAGGCACTACTGTTGAACTAGGTTCAGCCTATCCTGTACCTATGTATTGGGTTTTCCCCGCCTAAAGTGAAGGTCCTTAATTTTTTCACCACTGAAATGAATCTTATTGGATTGGCCCCAATGCTCAAGTCTATCAAGATCCTTCTGAATCTCGAGTCTGTCTTCCAAAGCAATACTTACCAGTTTGGTGTCATATACTTTTCTTTAATCTAGCCCACATGGAACTTGTTCACAACTGGACTAGGTTCATTTGACTAGGTTTCAAATAGATTCATTGGTCAGTTTAGTGGGAAAACATTACATTAGTCTAGTTATAATTTCTGACCATGCAGAAATTAATATAGTAATGTGGGTGTGGGGAAAATACCCAGATGCTGATTGATGATATTTTAATATTTCCTTACTGGAAGACTTGGAATTTGTGGAACTACTTCCCCCACACACACACACACACATAACGTCAACTAGGTGATAGATTGGGTTACATTTAAAGCATTTGTTTATGGTAAAATATTTCTGCAGAAAAAGACTTGTGAATAACAATGAAAAGATTAAATGTGAATGCCACAGAACAGACTCATAAAGTATATCATCTTAAGATTTACCCAAATGGAGTTAGACCATACTGAATATTTCTTAAAATTAATGCTAGAAGTGAGCAGGGAGGAAAATGTGAAACGCTGTTGGCTTCTTGACTGAAAGAATTATTAGAAGTATTATTTTAAGATTTTTGTGTCACCTATTATAATTGAATACTTTATTTGGCCAAGTACCAGAGGTGGGTTCCTACCAGTTCAAACTGGTTTTAAGAGTAGGTAGTAAGCCGCTGGTGACGTCATGGAGCCAGTTCTGGTCCGTGGACACCGCCATCTTTTTTTTTATTGTTTTTTTTTCTTCTGCGCATGTGCAAAAGCTGAGTTTCCGGCACTGCGCATGTGTCACCATCTTGTTTTCTGCCTTTTTTTTGTAATTTTTTTGAACTGCACATGAGGCGCGCACGTGCCCACACAGCGCAGCCACACAGCGTGGGAGGAAGCGAACCGGCGGCAAGGTTAGAACCCACTCCTGAACCAGGTCCTATGCCATGTAGGGCTTTTTTATTTTAATGTTTATTAGGTTTTTTTTAAATCAACATACAACAACTTACAAACTATAAACAAACAACAAACATAAAAACAAAAGTACAAAAACAACAATATATATACATATACTCTCTTTCACAGCTTTTCTTAAACGGTTTTGCTATTATTTACAGATTTTCCTTTGTTTCTATCTTTAACTTAAACCTATTCCTATATACATCGTTATATTGAGTCTCTTTTAATTTTAGGACTCCTTTCAGTTATATTCATCTTTACATACATCTACAAAAAAGAAGTGAATCGTTGAATTTACATACTTTATTATTTTTTTTATTGCATCTTATGACAATGTTTTGATTTTTTATTGTTCTCCAGCCATCTATAACACTTATTCCATATTTCATAAAATTCTGATTCCTCTTTGTCATGTATATCCATTGTAAGTCTACTCATTTCGGCACCTTCTAAAAAAATTTGTACTACCACAGCGTTGGTGGGGATATTTTCATTTTTCCAATTTTGAGCGTAAACAATCCTGGCTGCAGTTATCATGTGGAGTGTTCTACTCCTAACATAATTGATTTGGGGGGTATGATTGCATTGGGAAACTGGTAGCTTTTTCTACATTCTCCTTTTAAATTTGTCCCTTAAATTGTCCTCTAAAAGCATAGCTATTCTTCTCAAGAAAAGCTTGTCCCCTATTGACAGACAAATCAGCAGCACAAAAAAAGGAGCGTGGCCATCCAGAAATGGGATAATCCAGTGTTGCAATTCAGTGTCAGACTCTGATAATGCATTAATAAAGAATAACCTCAGGAACCTGTGGCCCTCCGTATTGAATGTTAGGAGTTGTCCAACATCTGATAGGCTATAAGTATCTCACCAAGAATTTGCTTTATTATCTCATATTAAAAACTCCCTTTTAATGACAATGCAATCCCCTACCCTCAGTTCCATTGCTCTATTATCTCATATTGGGGAGGGATAACTGTGAAAAATAGGTAAATTAAGTAACTGAACAACATTGTTCTTGTTTCCAAAAGCAATTTTAGCACAAGATGGTCCTAAACGTATCTGCAGGGATACATCCATTCAACTCAGAGGAGTTTATTTAACGATTCATAACATCGCGATCTATGTATTTCTGTTTCATAATTCAGGCATGTGCGCATCATACCAGATTTAGAAAATCAACATCCGAATCTCAATTTGGAATCACATTGATTTTTCCTTTCAGAAAGGAGACAGGTTAAACCTTGGATTCTTCATGAGAATAATGTCCATGGAGATTCTCAGCCAAGGTGTGTTTCAAAAGGCAACTGGACTTCCTTTCTTTTTCTTTCAAGACTTTCGCTTCTCATCCATGAAGTTTCTTCAGTGATGAGCGAATGGAGGAGAATGGAAGGATTTATATTCTTTGCAATCAGCGGTGGGTTTCACATTTTGTTGCTACCGGTTCGCCCTGCATGCATGCACTCTGCTTTTGTGTATGTGCACATCTTCCGCTCATGTGTCCAGGCTTCTGCGTGTGTACTTTACTCACGTGTGCACCTTCCACACATGCACCCAACTTCAAAACCATGCCTAAATAGGACAACATAGAGCCGGGGCGCAAGGGTGGCCACGCATGATCTTTGCTACCAGTTCGTCTGAACTGGTACAAACCGGATGAGTACCTTCTCTGTTTGCAATCATCTCAATTGTTAGCCCTCTTTCTGGGAATCGTTGAGGCCATTTGGATGTTTTTCTATACCATCAGAGCCACCTGAATAGTGCAAATCGGTGTGGAACCTTCGTGGAATTGCTGAAAAGATTGTGTTGTAAACAAGAGATGGGTGGTGGGGTATCCGCCCCTTTTGTTAACAGAGGTTCAGTGAATGAACAAATTGAAGAAGAATTTTGAAAAAGAGAAGGTACCTCAACACGAGTTGCGCTGTGACTTTGAATCTTACCACTTCCATCCGTTCCTTCCCACGAATGCAGTTCTCCGACCGCATGTGTGCAACCCAAAATCCCATCTTCTCACCCATTTTTAGAACCTGAGGCTTAAAGATCACCTACAACTTCCAAACCTTCTTGAAGGAAGACAGTCAAGAACAAGTTTCAATCTTCTGAATCCAACCTTTTTGCTCCTGTTCCTCAGAAATTGGTCTTTTCACCTCTACTTTGATCTTGGAGAGACTCTGAACACCCATCTCAGAATTAAGCATGAGGAACGTTTCTTGCAATGTTTCAACAATATTATGAACAATAAAAAATATTGCATTAAACATTGAGGGACACTTTAAACACGCAGTGGCTGTGCCTTAAAATTAAATATCCCAGCCATTAATTTCTCTGTCTTCAAATGACTGAAAAGCAACAGTCCACATTAAAGTCTAACCACTTGTAAAATTGGATTTTTGAAGATTAAGCCTTTTCCGAAGTAATGCTGGCCAAAGGGAGGGAGGGGGGAAAAATAGCTGGAAGAGGAACATTAAAGCCGTGTTTTGTATATTATACCCATCCCGCATTACTGATGCTAGGATTCATGCTGATCGCATAAGGTTTCCCAACGATGTGATTTAAAGGAGCTCCGATAGTAAACCCTGCAAGATATGGAGCAGGGAACATTTCAAGCCCTGGGTAATGAGATATTGATCTCCCTCTCTCTCAGGGTCACAGGTTCAAATTTGCATAGGTTGGCAGAAGTGGCACCAACTCCGTTACGTACCCGTTTGTTTTCCTGCAGTCCATAAAATGCAAAGATCCCAGGGAAAGGGTTGAATCTGCATTGAGAATTAGGGGATAAATTTTGGGGTCACGTTTTGACGCAAGCCAACATAAACGTCGTGTTCCAGATTCATGTAGAGAGACTCTGTTTTCACACGTCTCCCAAAATTGCCTTGAGGGTCTCTGATCCGAACGCAGAGATGCACAAAGATTGCAGTGGATATTTGAGACGAGCAACCAAATCAGTTGAACTATTTGGGGCGCTGTGTGGAGTGTAGCTAATTTTTAAGCAGGGACACACCATGCAAGGAATGCTTTCTCAAGAATTCACTGCAATGGGATGGACTGGAAATGGGATGGCCATGAGATTTTTAACTGGCCTGGTGGACTACAGTATAGACAATTTAGAGCCATATGTGGAAAATTATTTATAGCTTTTCCTTAGGTTTCTGCATGGTCTAAAGTGAATGCTACTGTGAACCTCAACTAGGTTTTAAGATGTCGTCTTCAAACAAAGTCTACCAAACCTTCCATTCTCCACTATCCTGTCAGAGCTGAAGAAGCATCTTGATATGATAAGTGAAATGTCTTCAGACAGTCCAGTTGCCTCCTGAAGGGACCTCCAAAGTGGTCCCTATTTTTCTACTTGCATTTTACACCTGCTCTGGAACTGCTAGGTTGGCAGATGCTGGGACAAGTAATGGGAGCTCAGTCCATTATGCGGCGCTAGGGATTCGAACCACTCAACTGCTGACCTTCTGATCGACAAGCCCAGTGTCTTAGCCACTGAGCCACCGTGTCCCTAGGTAAACCACTTAAAGAGGGCTGTAAAGCAATGTGGAGCAGTATATAAGTCTTAAGTGCTACTACTATTTATATTACTTCCATTAAAAAAGCATCCTTCCTGGACGTGACACAGGTGCTGACACCTGGTACCAGAAAGAAACCCAGTCCTATTTCTTTTGCAAATCCACATTACAGCAGAAACTGATTTCATCAGGTGAGACTGCAATATTCCCTTGCTAAAAATCAGCCCTAGTGTATTCCCGGCGGCTTTTCAATAAAGAATTATTTTCGGAGCCCAGACAGCGCTACTATAATGTACTGATTTTGGAAATGGCACTTCATTCATTGAAAGACTTGCCTTTCATGCAAATGGCAATTTGTAGCGCGAGTATAAAAATTGCACGTTGGGAAGCAATATAACACAGCTGCACGCCATTGTCACGAGCGGATGCAAACAGCAGCCTTCTGCAAGGAAGGGGCATGTTATATGTCGAGCGGCCTTTGCAAAGTTCACGCGCATTGCACACACAGAGACACACATCTCCAGCCTCTTTCAGGTCACACCGGCACTAGAGTTAGCCAATTGATAAGGTTCCTCTGTTAAGCTTTATTACTTCTGACACGAGCCTATGACACTTTATAAAAAGAAGTAATCCAGAACAATCTCTAGGTAATTAACACCTAGATAAACAAACATAAATTTCTATATTGCATTTATTTGGACTACCACTCAAATATGCGTGAACCATGCTTTTTTAATTAAAAGATAAATCTATGTGACACTTAGCCTCAAACTTAATTATTCAGCATAGTATAATAAAAAATACAGCCCATTAAATGTGTCTTGCTCTGTATTTCTGTATTAACAGCAAAACAGTTCACTCTGGGATCATTTAAATTTTCTTCCCTCCTCTTTTCCTGCGATTTCCCTATCCACTGAAGCTCTCTCTCTCTCTCTCTCTCTCTTTCCCTCCCTCCCTTTCTTTCTGAATATGACTTTAGCAACACCAACAGGTGAAGAGCTGCAGATTCCTTGGCTGTTGCGTTTTTGTTCATCTCATTCAGCTTTTCCTCTTTTTAAAGGTTAGCTCACCACTGTCGGTTTTACTGTCCTGCTACCTCTACTAAGGTTCTTCCTTCTGTTTGTGGTTTCAGTCCCACAAGGGCATCCAGAAACAAGTTAGCACAATTTTGGTGGAACTGTGTTTACGATCCCCAAAACAAATTGTTCATGCCCTCACACTGGAGGTGTGTAGTACAGATGTTAAACAGAAAAGAGACATTTGCTTCCGAACAGGATGAGCCGAGTGAGGGATTTTAGGTCTTGTAGAAGATTAAATGAGAAACATTAAGTTATTTAGGATTTAGATGGAAAATGTCTTGTCAAGATATTCACCCTCTGCACAGCAAAAATGCCAATGTAGCTAAAATCCTCCCTCCCTCCCTCCTTCTTCCTTCCTTTCCTCTCTCCTTCCTTCACTCCCTCCCTCCTTCACTCCCTCCCTCCTTCCTTTCTTCCTCCCTCCCTCCTCCCT
>JANHFT010003891.1:73263-83644 GCA_032467955.1 Pseudoxenodon macrops
TCTGTGGCAGCCCCTCAAATATTGGAAGACTGCTATCATGTCTCCCCTGGTCCTTCTCTTTGCCAGACTAGCCATGCTCAGTTCCTGGGCATGTACTCACGTACAGTCCGCTTGTTAATTTGGGTATCTTTGTAGTGAATTCTTTTCGGTAAGTAATCTGAGCAAAAAAAGGATGCAAGGTTTCACCACAGCTCTCCTCCATTAAATTTAGATTCTACGTTCATTAAAGCAGAGAACTTGTCTTGTTATATACTATTTATACCACTACATAAAACGCTGTGTGTATACGGATGATATACACCTAACCAAAGACAAATGCAAGTTAAATGTGCTATTAACATTAATTGAGTTGGAAAAAGCCAGCTATTCCTTCTTCTTCTCTTCTTTTTTTAACACTAGAAAGAGTGAAACTAAGTATGGGGTTTTTTTCCCCCCCTGCAGGAGCAGGTTCCACAGGAAGGAGCAACCGGCAGGGAGGGAGGGAGAGAGGAGAGAAGGAAGGAAGGAAGGAGATGGGAATGAAAGAAAAAAGGAAAGAAAATGTAAGGGAAGGAAGATGGAGGGAAGGAGAAGGGAAAGATGGGAGGGAGGAAAGGAGTGAAGGAAGAAAGGAAGGAAAGAAGGAAGGATGTGAGGGAGGGAGTGAAGGAAGGAAGAATGAGGAAGGGAGTGAAGGAAGGAAGGAAGGAAGGAAGAGAAGGAAGGGATGAGAATGAAAGAAAGAAGGAAGGAAAATGTAAGGGAAGGAAGATGGAGGGAAGGAAGGACGGATGGAAGGAAGGAATGAAAGAAAGAAGGAAAGAAAGAAATGTAAGGGAAGGAAGATGGAAGGAAAGAAGAAGGAAGGATGAGAGAGAGGGAGGGAGGGAAGGAAAGAAGGAGAGAAGGAAGGAAGATTGAAAGGAGGGGAAGATAGAAGGAAGGAAGGAGATGGGAGAGAGGAAGGAAGGAAGGAAGGAGAGGAAGGAGAGAAACAATGAAAGGAAGGAAGGAGAAAAAGAATGAAGGGAGGGGAAGGAGAGAAGGAGGAACACAAGGCAGGGAGGAAGAAAGGAAAGAAGGAAGGAAGGAAAACACAAGGGAGTGAGGGAGGGAAGGAAGGAAGGAGGAAGGAAGGAAGATGGAAAGGAGGGGAAGATAGAAGGAAGGAAGGAGATGGGAGGAAAGTAGGGAGGGAGGAAGGAAGAAAGGAAGGAAGGAAGGAAGGAAGGAAGAAATGAAGGAGAGGAACAATGAAAGGAAGGAAGGAAGGAAGGAAGGAAAGAAAGAAGGAAAACGCGAGAGAAGAAAGGAAGGAAGGAAGGAAGATAGAGGCAAGTGTATACACAAACCCACACACAGACCCACAGAGTTTAACCTGATGCGGTTTGCAGACAGAAGAGATTTTCTTGGCAAACGTGTCCATTTCTTGCAGACGATGAAGGAACCTGCTCTAGCTCTTAAATCAGCAAATTACTCCATTCTGAAAGGGATCACGTGGTAGTAAAATCTGTCCTATTTTTCCAGAGCCATAAAAGTTCTTGAAATAGGGACATTGTGTGAACTTCAAAGCAAACATCCTTGGCACACCAGCAGATCGACACACTTCCACACCCCCAGTTGTCCTGCCCGGAAGAGAACAAATGCAACGTCCTGGCTGAATTGTCTGGACCCGTCTTTCTCAACCTTGCCAACTTTGAAGACACGTGGACTTCAACTCCCAGAATCCCCCAGCCAGTCTTGTTTATTTCCTCCAAGACTTCCTTATGTGGACATCTCAAACTGGACTGCTCTCCATCCTTCCCCTCATTTCCGCTTGATTCCGGTTGGAACTCACCTTTTGCTACTCTTGACACTCAGGTGTAATTTTGCTGGCTGGGGGATTCTAGGGGTTGACGTCCATCCAACTTCAGGTCACCAAGGTCACCAACCTTGTTGAACAGTGTTCAGGAATTGGGGCTGTGTTCTATCATGCCGAGGTGGGCAGGGAGTTCTATCATGGACAAACTTGAATTCCGTTCTGTTCTGCTCGGCTCTACATAATAGAATAGAATAGGGAATAGAATAGAAGAATAGAAATAGAAATAGAAATAGGGAATAGAAATAGGGAATAGAATAGAATGGAATGGAATGGAAATAGAAATAGAAATAGGGAATAGAATAGAATCAGGAACAAGAACAGAACAGAATAGAATAGAATCAGTAAAAAGAATAGAAGAGAAGAGAATATAGAATAGAATGGAATAAAATGGAATGGAATGGAAATAGAAATAGGGAATAGAATAGAATCAGGAACAAGAAGAGAATATAATATAGAATAGAATAGAATAGAATAGAATAGAATAGAGTAGAATAGAATAAAGAATGAAATGGAATGGAATGGAATAGAAATAGGGAATAGAATAGAATCAGTAACAAGAATAGAAGAGAATATAGAGTGGAGTAGAATAGAATAGAATAGAATAGAATAGAATAGAATAGAATAGAATAGAATAGAATAGAATAGAATACTTGATTTGACCAAGTGTGATGGGACACACAAGGAATTTGTCCCCCTGCAGAAACTCTCCAGTGTACATACAAATAATAAAGTATCAGCAATCCAGGTTTATTACTCCAGTTTAGATGTTCCCACAAACAACCAGAGTTCGTTTAATCTCATGCATGATTTTGTTTTGGAAAAAAATTAACCCGCGGAGATAATTTACTGGTCAACCGACTCCTTGTTCCGGTCCCTATAGTGTATTAATTAATTAAATGTATTTATTTGTTAAATTTGCTTGCCACCCATCCCACGATGAGGTGAGCCAGGGGGGCTTAATCCACCTTAATTCCAGACATGAATACGCATAGCCCCTACTGGGGCATAGGTTATTGTGTTGTGGGACCTGACCTTTGACCCTTCCCATGTCATTCCCCCTTTTCTCCTCTCCAGGTCAGATCAAGGCACTTTGGCCCAGCGTGTTAGTGATGATCAGAAGGTAGGAGAAAATATTTCCAACATTTAAAAAAAGCAAGACGCAAATTATAAAGACATCATAGCTGACACGGACAGGCTAAGGGGAGCAATGCAGGTGATGATGAAGACATATTGGCACAGTTCTTAAATCTCTAAACTGAACGGTTATTCTAAATTGGATCAACCATCAGTATTGGAACTGACAGGCTTGCGGTTACTGGTGTGTTTGTCTTTCTTTCTTTCTTTCTTTCTCTTTCTTTCTTTCTCTCTCTTCCCCTTTTCTCTCTTTCTCTCTCTCTTCTTTCTCTCTTTTTTCCTTCCTTCCTTTCTCTCTCATTTTCTTTCTCTCTCTTTTCCCCTCTCTCTTTCTTTCCCTCTCTCTCTTTCCCTCTCTCCCACTTTGCTCTCTGTCTCTCTCTCTTTCTTCCCAATCAGATTTTCTGGATTGAATCCAGTTTATCTTGGGTTTTAATTCAAAACCCTGTATCTGACTTCTTTCTTTCTTTCTTTCTTTCTTTCTTTCTTTCTTTCTTTCTTTCTTTCTTTCTTTCTTTCTTCCTTTCTTCCTTTCTTTCTTTCAAAAATCTTGCAATGTCCTCAACTTTGAGGGTGTGAGGATACACCCATTTGATTTAAGAGCCACCTACTTGGTTGGAAGTATTGGTCGCCAGGTGAACAGGTATTTTCAAAGAATGGACCTCTCCATCCTGCTTTCCCCTCCCCCCCATACATACATACTTACAGGGGTGTGTTTGTGTTTGTTTGTGTGTGTGTGTGTTTGTATACGCTTCTGAGCATATTTGCACAAAAGGAAGGAAGGGCTATCCACAGAAGGCTGTTTAAGCCCACATTTTGTGATCCCAATGCGTGTCGTAAAATTGTAAAGTAATATTGCGGTGCACAGTTTGAGTTGTTCGGTTGCGTTATCCGTGAGACTTGCTGCCTTCCTCGGTTAACTCTGCGGAGCTGCTGGGTTTGACGGTGGAAGGTTCTTCTAAAGTCCCAGAAGTCTCGGAGTCAACTCTGGAGCGCTTGAACCTACGATCGGGGTATTGGCTATTATCAAAAGGCATGCGATGGACACAGAGAACGTGAGTCTTCAGATTTCCCTTTTGAGAGGCACTGTAGGGGCAGTATCTGCACTGGAAAGGCCTGTGACCTGCGCAAAAGACAAAGAACAGATTAGTTGATGCTCACCTTTTTTTAATTTTTCTGTAGAGGAAGAATGTAGAATAGAACCTCGCAGTTGAGCTGATCATTGCTTCTTAGTCTAGGTTTATACATGGCCACTGTCTTCCTGTCTCCTCTTCACCCAGTTTCACATGCAGCTTTAGATGTTGTAAGTTGTGTCTGATTCTTCATGACCCCATGGACCATAGTACATCAGACCCTCCTGTTCTCCACTGTCCCTCTGAGTTTGCCCAAATCCATGTTATTCGGTCACTAAGTTGCATCTGATCCCATGGACCATAGCATACTAGAAGCCCCTGTCCTCCACCGTCTCTCCAGGTTTGCCCAGATCCATGTCCATAGTGTCAATGATCCTATCTCACCATCTCACCCTCTGCCATCTGACTTCTACTTTGGGCTTGGGGTTCTCTAGGTCAGACAAACGTAAGTATCCATATCATGGTTTAGGGACATTCTCACCTTGCAGCCTTGTCTGGTCCTTGCCCCTCCCTTCCCTGACACCTATTAATCAAGAAGGAAACTGGAAGATGTATCTATTGGTGGCTACCATTCCAGGTGGACAATGGGGTACAGAGACCATCATGCTTTGTTGTTATTCAGTAGCTAAGTCATGTCTAATTCTTCCCAACCCCATAGACTTCAGCATGCCAGCCTCCCCTGTCCTCCACAGTCTCCCAGAGTTTGCCCAGATCCATGTCCATTGTGTCAATGGCCCTATCTCAACATCCCACCCTCTGCCATCCCCATCTCCTCTAAGGGTTTGAGTTCTCTGTGACAGACAAAAGTAAGCATCCATATCATAGTTTAGGTACATTCTCACTTTGCAGCCTTGTCTGATCCTTGCCCCTCCCTTCCCTGCCACCTATTAATCAAGAAGGAAAGTGGAAGATGTATCTACTGGTGATTACCATTCCAGGTGGACAATGGGGTACAGAGACCATCATGCTTTGTTGTTATTCAGTAGCTACATAGCTTCACAATCCCATGGATCACAGCACGTCAGCCTCCCCTGTCCTTTATGATCTCCCAGAGTTTGCCCAGATTCATTGCGGTCAAATGATGCAATCTAACCATCCCATCCTCTGCCACCCTCTTCTCCTTTGGCATTCAGTCTTTCCCCACATCCGGGTCTTTTCCACACGCAGCAATGTTAGTTTATTGTTACAAGGACCTCCGAGATGATTCTAACCGAGAAGTAATCCCAAGGTAGAGAGCAAGAAAGCCATCCGATAACACGATCCCACATTCAAAAATGCAAGCGGTAGGAAAATGAAGACTATAACACCGTGGACATACTCCACACTAATTTAGCCTGGGTTTGGCTTGTGCTGGGCTTATTCGAAAGTATTGTGAAGAAACACAAATTTCCCTGTCTTACAATCCTGGGAGAGGGAAGAAGAAAAAAAGCTACACCAGATGTACTACTAATAACGTACTTAATCTTTGAGAGCTATTGTAGAATTTCTCTTCTTCCTGAAAATCATTCGGTAAAATGGTTTTGCCACCTCCAATTTCTTTGTCCCCGGATAGATAGAAATTGTCTGTGAAGGAAGAAAGAGATCTAGGTTCTAAAGCGCCGTGCAGCCCTTTCGTATGTTTGCTTCTCGCCTAGACCACATTCTGTTTGAGATTATTCTGGGCTAGCCTAAAAATTCCTGTATCTGGCTTGAGAGAGGTTATGTTTCAGCAATCACATTTCAATTTCAACTATGCTGGGAAGCTGGTTGATGTGTTTTACCGGAACATTATAAGCTTTGTCTCTCAAATTAACTTAAACCGGGGCCATCTGAGGTCAAATGCACTTAGCTTACTTTAATTTGCTGAAATGAATGAATAAATAAATACGCCGGACCATCTACATAAACGCCAGAGCTATTGGACAACCCGATCTATTTCCCACACACGAGGAAGAGTTATCTGCCTTTGTTCCTGCGTGTTCCTCTCTGCGCAGATGCAGGGAAGCGTATCCTCCACAACTATGTTGCAGAGAAGAAGGAGCCTCCTTGCTTCTCTGTTGATTTGATTCCCATTCCACCTTTTCATTCAGCAGCTCAAGGTGTTACACGTAAGCTTAGCAAGCTGCAGCTTAACGTAGCAAAATAAGAGAGAGAAGGGACCTTCGGAGGTCTTCTAGTACAATCCTTTGCTGAAGTAGAACACCTTATATCAGTGATGGCGAACCTTTTTTTGCTCGGGTGGCAAAAGGGTGCACGTGCGGACAATAGCATGCCCACACCCATCATGTAATGCCCTCCCTGGCGCATGCATGCACAACACTCTCATGCATGCGTGCGTGCTGAAGCCTACGGACTTCTGGTAGGCCCATTGGGCCGTTTTTCACCCTCCCCAGGCTTCAGGAAAGCCTCCAGAGCCTGTGGATGGCAAAAAAATGGGGCCAATAGGCCTACCAGAAGTTTAGCAACAAACTTCTAGTTGTCCCATTGGGCCATTTTTTTTTGCCCTCCCCTAAAGCCTGGGGAGGGCGAAAAACGGCCGAATGGGCATACCAGAAGTTTGCTTCTGAACTTCCGGTAGACCTGTTGAGTCTGTTTTTCATCATCCATAGGCTCCTGAGGTTTTCCTGAAACCTGGGGAGGGCGAAAACAGCCTCCCTCCACCCTCTGGAAGGCCGAAAATCAGCTGGCCAGCACATGCATGTACACTGGAGCTGACATAGGGCAGTGCCTTGCGTGCCTCCAGATATGGCTCCATGTACCACCTGTTTCACACATGCCATAGATTCACCATCACAGCCTTATATCATTTCAGACAAGTAACTGTCCAGTCTCTTCTTAAAAGCCTCCAGATTAGCTGTAATTCATTAAGCATTTACCCAGAAGTTGTTTTTTTTGGGGGGGGGAAAGGTTAGATAACTAAGCAGTACTTTATCATAACTCTAAATGCTTTCCTTTGCATCTCTACTTGGAATTGAGCCCCAGGTTTCCCCAAGAAGCATCCTTAAAACTTCAGCATTGGTATTTCACATCCCAACCCCTGCTGCCCACATTACAAAGACATCTGAAGACAACTGTCTGCGCAAACGTATGGCAGTCGTTGCTGATTAATTCAACTGTCTTAAATGAGCAGGAAAGCATTAACTCTCCACTCTGCTGTTGTTGTTGTTTTTCTATCCCCAACTTTTTTTTTTGGGGGGGGGCATCAAGTTTCACATTGTGAAAAGTTAAGTACACAATAAGTTAATTTGTATTGTCACTGTGCTCTGCCACAGCGGTAAAAGAGCATATCAATTTTTAATCCGGTATGAATAATATATAGATATGTATACGCAGTGAGGGTCAAAAAGTAGAAGAGCGATAGAAGTGTGGTGCGTTGTTGAAGTCGCACAAGAAAAAGGGGATTAAAAAAAATATATATTCCTGGAGATCTTCTGTCTTACAGAAGATAACAACATCGGGAATTGGCTCGTAACTAGGGGGCGAAGCAGAGTGCCCATTTCTCCTGGGTAACGCCGGCCATTAATTACTGCTCAAAACTGGTTGCGGGCTGCAAGATCTTAAAATAACCAGGCATAGATAAGGAGGCAAGTAATTTATACCGTTTTTTTTATCAAGATGGTAGTTGGGGAGGATTTTGGAGCCGTGGGCTCCTATTTTTCAAGATCACATATAGAGTAGCTGGGATGTTATGGTCCAGCCATTTGGAAGATACTGTAAGGCAGCATCTCCCAACCTTTTCGGCACCAGGGACTGGTTCCGTGGAGAGAAGCCTTTCTGGGGACCAGAAGGGTGTGTGGTTTCGTGTGCTGCCTGCATCATGTGGGTGGAGCTTCACTTGTTTGTGCGCCCCAGTTTCTGGCATGCTGTGGCCTGGTGCCGTTCCATGAACCGGGAGTTGGGGACCCCTGCTGTAAGGGGAATCGGAAGTGGTTTATGCTAGTTACAGAAAGTCCAAGCATCGGGGCACTCGTTTAAAATGGCCGTACACAAACATGAGAAGGTTGTACAGCTAGTCCTCATGTTGTGGCTTGCTAGCGCCAGTGGAGCTGGCAGCAGATTCGGACAATGAAGAGGTTGGGGAAGAACATGGGCCAGACCTGGAATCTGGAAAACGCTCTGACTGTCAGGCCTGCATTTTGGCCTGCCACACTTTCAGCTATTCTACTATGCATTTTCTGTTGTGGGGGAAATGGGAGGGGGGATAGTGTGGCGTTGGAGACATGTAGCCATGTTTACATTCTTTCTAGTGAGTCAAGGTCATCCTTTGGTCTTCACACCAAACCGGAACGAGGTGGAGGCATCTGCCAGCATGGCAAAGAGGGAGATTGGACCATGTGACGGACTTGTGGGTGTGAGGGCAGGATCTTGAACTTTCAACTAAGGGGTAGAAACCTATAAATCTTCAGATTTGTGTTTCAACAGTTTGTGCCAACATGTCTCTCCTAATAAATTGGAACTTTGAGGAATTCTTTGCCTTGGAGTCTGATCTGTTCAGGGATGATATTTGGAACGCTGACAATCAGCTGTAGAAATACAGTGTATTAAGATAAGTTCTCTGTATTGAGATAAGACACTTTTAACCACGATTGTTTTAAACAAAACAAATGGTTTCATTAGTGACATACACCCTAAAGGATAATAGTTAGAGTTACATATTCAGTGAAGTTAAAAAGAATTTCATTATGGTTTAGAGTTACATGTTAACCTGACATACATAGAATATTGTTTATTTATTTATCAAGCTTCTATGCCACCTGTCTTGCCAAAGGAGATTCAAGGTGGCTCATAGACATTGACTAAAATGCACTATAAAACATTAAAACAACAAATAAGGATCTTAAATTTTAAGTTAAAATTAAATTAAAATAAAACTAAGCAAGATAAATATGCTGGAATGGTGACATAGTTAATCAGGTAGAATATATTGTAGGTTTTAGGTCATCCAGCCATTAAAAGTAGTCCTCTACTTACAACCACAATTGATCCCAAAACTTATGTTGCTAAGTGAGACATTTATTAAGTACGTTTTGCCACATTTTACAACTTTCTTGCCACAGTTGTTAAGTGAATCACTGAAGTTGTTGTTAGTAACATGATTGTTAAGTGAATTTGTTTTCCCCATTGACTTTGTTTGTCACAAGGTCACAAAAGATGATCGCCTGACCTCAAGACATGGCAACCATCATGTGACCATGGAGATGCTGCAATGTTCATAAGTGTGAAAAACGGTTATAAGTCACTTTTTTAGTGCCATTGTAACTTTGAATGATCACTAAATGAACTTTTGTAAGTCAAGGACAATCCATACTCAAAAACTTCTGCCAATAGACTTTTCTTGAATGTGACTTTTCTGAATAAGAGAAATTGTTCATGAAAAGGGAAATGCAGTTCTTCTACTTCATGGACAATAGACTAAATAAAGTCTAGTCTCTATTTTTCTCCAAATGAATTACCCATGAGCTGAGGGGGGGGGGGGTCAGGTGCTACCATGCATCCAGTTCTAAGAATAAAAGATGCTCAAGAAAGTCAAGTGATGGGAAGAAGTTACTGTATAAATAACAGTAGGTATCACTGTTCAAAACCATGGACATCTTTGAAGATGAAGATGTTGGGGACAAGTTGCTTGCCTAGGTAATGTTAACTAGTTTTATAATATCTAAAGTACTGCCTCATTTTTTCCTTCCTTGTTTGGTTAACAGTCCCACTCCACCTCATGCACACACAAACACACTTTCTCCTGTCTTCTCTTTCCAGCTACCCTATTATCAATCCCATTTTTAAACATTTCTTTCGCATTCATAATAGTGATAACTATTATAAGTAAAAATTATGAGTATTCTGTTATGCTGCCTAGTGATGAAATTAGTTATGGAAAATTAATAATTCAAGATATTGGGCATATGGTTGATAGCAAAAAATCCAGCAAGTTGATAACACAGTGTCAAAACATATTTTCTATATCATCCTCTTCTTTGATTTTATTCTTTGCTTGTAATTTATATATTAAACTATGTAACAGTTCTTTGTATTATCACATCTCATGCTAAGGAATTCTATGCACATTGATCTAGGTGTATAATATTGAATTAATTTTAATTTTGTAGATGTTCTCATATGTCATTGTGTTGTCATTAATCAAAATACTGTTGTGATTATACTGGTACGGTATATTTCTTCACTGAATATACAGAAATCCTATTTTTTTTCTTTTTTTCTTTTAGAATAGAATAGAATAGAATTCTTTACTGGCCAAGTGTGATTGGACACACAAGGAATTTGTCTTTGGTGCATGTGC
>JANHFT010003891.1:122583-134475 GCA_032467955.1 Pseudoxenodon macrops
AAAGCTTTGAAAAAGCTACATTCAGAGTATAAGACGCACCTGAATTATTAGCCCCAATTAGGGGGAGAAAAGGTGCGCCTTATAATCAGAAAAATACGGTATGTTGAGGATTTTTTTTTTTGATGTGTGAGAGAAAATACATTAACAACTATTTATAAGAAGATAAAAGATTGGTGCGAAGAGCAGATGCAGAAACATTACATGGAACATCTGCATTTCTTTAGAATACAATTTCTACAGCTATTTGCACGATACATTGTATTATGCAGAGCCAATTGTGTATCCCTCAAAATATCTCTGAGATCATTTTCAAAGGCTTCAGGCTTCCTGCTTCTTAAACTCTCCCTCTCATTATTGCTTCAAAAACACCCTTCCCATAAATGCCACAGAAACAACTGTTGCAGCTTCACCAAGTTTTTCACTGCCCACAAATTCTACACTCTTCAATCCATAAATTTGACATCAATTATAACTGTTAATTATAATGAGGTCATTCATAAATAAGAAGCAGAAAGCATGTATTTGTCTCTAATATTTAAATGTAAGTATCTTGTATTGTTAAATAAATGTAAGTATCTTGTTCTAGTTTTTACTTAAGATTAGCTCAAATGGATATGCCTTTACAAATTGAATTCCAACAGGTTTTTTTTTTTAACATGTGTAATGAGCACCTCCCAGTGGCTCAAAGCGGAATATCTAAATATATAGAAAACTATTTTTCCTCTGTATTATCTTCATCTTTCAGAGTTTCTCTCCTCCTAGGCCATGTGTAATGGGGGAAAAGAGCCCTATGATTTGTTGGAATAAGGTTCCTGGAGGATAATTTAATTTCAGACTCATAATTTAGGAATGATTTTATCAGCATGCTGATTGACTCAATTCAGTAGAAACCAATGTTGAAATGTAAATATATTCTGCATTTTTTTTACCCTTTGCCTTCAGTTGGATGTAGAACAAGTTGTTTCCAATTAATCTTCAAGGAGAAGTAAATGTTACTGATATGCCTGTGGGGGAACAAATTCTCTTCCACTTATCTTATTTACAAGCACACTAAGTGGGTGTGATTGTCTTGCTGTAAAGCCATCACCCCAAAAGTCTACAGAATTCTGGGCTTTCTGACTTTCAAGTAAATCTAAGAGGAGACTCTAATGAGTTATTCCAACTCAGAAAGTATGGGCAGGAATATAGCCCAGAAGCCAGTAACATGAAGGTGAAATGTATAATAAAATAAAATAACTTTCCACTCTCTTGAAAGAGTAAATATAGAGATATCCTCACAATAAAGCAGAGGTGGGTTCCTACCGGTTCTATAGACCCGGTAGTAACTCCGCAATGATGTCACGGAGCCGGTTCTGTCGGTGTCTCTGTGGGCACCGCCATCTTGGATTTTGCTTCTGCACATGTGCAGAGGCGCAACCCTGAGCGAACCGGCAGTAAGAAGATTCAGAACCCACCTCTGCAATAAATAGAAAAGAAATTCCCAAGAATTCTGAGAATGAGATAGAAAAATAGAAACCCTGTTGGCAGAGATTTTTTTTTTAGAATAATTCAAAGCGAAAAATTGCACGTAGACGTGTATATCATCGTTAAATGGCATTTTTACTCTTTCTCTAAAGTAAAATATTATGCATCTGCTTGAAGCCTCACCCTAAAGGATAACATCAGATGATGTACTATCTAGCAGTCTTCATAGTTTTTTGTTGATAATTTCCCTCAGTGAACAACAGTTTTGTGAGTATTTTTTGTTAATTATAAATATTTGGCCCTTTTTTCATTATCTGATATGTATACATTCCCTTCAGACATATTTTATAGCTCTCCTTCAATTTTGTTGCAGCTATTTTCTAATGGAAAATATCACAAAGTGTTTTTTTTTAAAGTGTATTTCAACATACTGTATATCTACATCTTGGAGTATCCAGCATATTTAGGAGAACCAAACCTTACGCCCCCTGTAAGATTATTATGGATTCTGCCAGAATAATGTCACATTAATATTCTTATTTGTATTTGTGTACAAATTCAGCCCGAACCTCTGTGTTGAATGAGTATTTGAGCACATATTTCCAAACCTCTCCTTTTACTATCTGTATTTGTAAATGGACTTTGGTATTTTATCAGCAGATTGCGTGAGAACATTCAAGAAATTAAGAAAGTCAATGGCCAACTAAGTTTTGGATTAGTTCAATGGTATTAGTTTTTGGTAGAATTGAATTTCTCAAATATTTCAATTTATTATGCTAATGCGCACTTTCCTTATTTCTTTCTCTGTGGAAGTTTTCATTTTCCTGATGGAGTTTTATCACTTTTCCTGTCTTTCTGTCTGCATTGGAACAAACAACAAACCAGATAACACTGCACTTGCTGATCTCACTGCTCAAAAAGGGGCGTGCATAAGCGCACCAGTATGCCTACCGTCCCCGTCCTACTATCACGATTGATACATACTCATTTTATGTGTTCATGGCCATGTTATACTTATGTATATCCATTATGTCCATGTCTAAATTAATACCTGTTACTTTGTACATGTTGACAAATAAATAAATACAAATACAAAAAGAAACTCTTAAGTTTCAGGATAAAGCATATCTCTCATAGAGCAGCTAAGAATCTTGCTCTCAATCAATTCTAAATTTCTGAAGTACCTGTAGTATTAGAGGGAAGGGAAGATTTGACTAAAACAGATGCCTTTTTGACTAAAACGGATGCATATGTAAAAGTATTTTTTTTTTTAAATGGAAGAAATGTGCAAGCAATTTCCTAACAGCATTCAGGACCACAAGTATGCCTTTTAAAAATTAATGGAATGTTTTTGAACATCCAGAATATTGGTTATAATGGGAAAATGTGGTGTGGGATCTCCTTGAAGTCAGTTTGATTTTAAATGTTGAACTGGATTCTTATTTGAAGAAAATGGACTTGCCCTGATTGCAGTGGGAGCACATGGGATGTAGGCCAAGAAAGGGGGTGGGAGACACTTCTAAAATGGATCTGTTTGTCAGATCCATTTTAGAGGCCTCAGCTGGCCTCTCTGTGGTCAATGCCTGATTCACTCTGTCCTTAGAGCCAATATGTGGGGGAAATGCTATTTATGTTTCCATGAAATAACAACCTGACAGCAATATACTTCAAAAGCCATCTGCAAAAAGTGTTAAGTGCTGGGACACCATATTCCAAACACAGGGGATGTTTTGACTTTAGAAAAGGAATCTGCTATAACTATGACATGTGTCAGAGCATTTCGGATTTGATCTTCTTTAAACAGACCAAATGGACGGATCTGCACAGAACACAAAATTAGCTCTGATGCAAATCAACGGAATGGTGATGTTTAAACATGTCTATCTTTTTCAGTACAGGTAGTCCTCAATTTACATCCATTCATTCAGTCATCATCCAAAGTTACAACAGCATTGAAAAACATGACTTACAAGCAGTCCTCACACTTACAACCTGAGACAACATCTGCACAGTCAGGTGATCAAAATTTGTTTCCTTGGCATGTGCCATGTATTTACAATGTCCTGAAGTCATGTGATTGCCATTGATGATCTTCCCTTTTGGCTTCCAGCAAGCAAAGTCAATAGGGAAAGCTGGATTCACTTAAAGACTGCACAATTCACTTAACAACTGCAGTGATTCACTTAACAACCATGGCAAAAAAGGTCATAAAACTGGGTGTGACTCGTTTAACAATTGCTTTGCTTAACAATGGAAATACTGGTCTCAGTTATGATGGTAAATTGAGGGCTAGCTGTAATTTAACATGAGTTAGCTGAAGCAGAAAGCTTGGGAGACAGATAGTATCTGCAAGAATGCTGTATGCTTTAAGTATGCTGTGAGTTCAGCTCTGTTTCATCGTTGTGTTGCTATGAAGGAACAACAATCAAGTAAAATGGGAAAAAAATAAAAATAAAAACCAAGGATATTGTTGACAGCCTTTTCCTTTAGGTAATTAGTACTGTAATTTAATTAGTAATGTAATTTAGAATTACATTTTGATATTCATATTCTAAATCAGTCTTCTTTGTTGAGCTCAAATTTACTCTGTGATACTATAATAAATAATAATATTACAGTCAATACTGAGGTATTCCATGCACTACTTGGAAGGTTTGATTTATGAAAATTTCAGGGCTGATGTTTATTGCCAGATTCTCATTAAAATGTCTTGTAACTGATTTATTTTACAATTGATTCGCCTATTATTTTGCTAAAGTTACTTGGATCTCATTATTCAGTGATAAAATCCCCATCACCTTTTGGACAGTGTCTGTACGTGCCTTTGAGCCATGGACAAATCCCTACAATTTTCTTGACACAATTTTGAAAGTGGTTTGCCATTGCCTCCTTCCTAAGATTGAGTTATTGATTCAGGGTCCACTGAGTTGGCTTTGTGCCTAAGGTAGGACTAGAACTTATGATTTCCTAAATTCTAGCCTAATGCCTTAATCACTACAGCAAATTGGCTTTCTAATTGGTATGTGCTTTCACAATAATAAATGGCATTCTAAATTTGCATCTACAGGCAATGTACTGTACAAAGATATATGGTGACAGACAGCAAGGAACTGATGAGCATTTTGCTGATGCCTTTGCTCTAATAGACTACCATTTATTTACCTGTAAATTAGATATGGGGTGTCTGGGAAATGTCTAGTGTAAGTATACACCAATCTAATCCATAATCCAGGTCTAAAACTGATCAATTGTGATGGCACTTAACTGTGGCACTTCAATTATGGATCAATTCTGATCTTTCAGATTACTTTTGTGTCTTACTTTTATACTTTCTTTAAAAAGATTTGATACTTTGGAAATGAAATAGATCTCTGTTACTTTTGTCATTTGTTAAAAATAAATGCAAAGGTTTTGGAGTTCGCAATTTGTTAAAGGATGATACGAAGGATTATTGAAAGCTTAATTATACTTCAAGAATAATAGTGGGCTGTTGGTCCACAAAGACTGTAAGAAACTCACATGTTTGGCAGTTTTCTAGAAATATTTTTCTCTCTAAATTAGAATAGAATAGAGTAGAATAGAATTCTTCATTATTCAAGTGTGATCGGACACACAAGGAATTTGTCTCTAGGGCATAAACTCACAGTGGATTACTGTGATTACTGGATGAATGGGCTTATTATCATCATGTCTGTTATCATGTCTATTAATCAATTATATAATTAACTAGTAGCTGGATACCCCGTGCTTCACTATGAAACTATGTGATCGGGCTTGAGAAATTGGCAGTTAAAACTTGAAAAATTATGTAGAATGTGTAACTCCTTAGCATCAGAGTGTGTTGATATAAGGAAACTGGCAGTTGGAACAGAGTTCTTTTCAGGTGGGGAGGGGCACTAGAACATCTAACTCCTTAGCATAAGAGCGTGTTAATATAATATTGTATAAGAAATACTAATGAACTGATGGTCATTTTGAAAAATCCTTTCTTACTAAGCACCTAGAAGCAAAGAGGAATATACATGCCAAGTTTCAAGTTTGTAGGCTTTACAGTTCTGGAGATTTCGTGATGAGTGAGTGGTATTTGGCTTTTATATATAGATAGATTTACACACACACACACACACACATCTATTCTATACATACACCATTTCTTAGTGTCACCCTATTCATAAATACAATTATCCCTGAATACTCTGTTGCAAAAACCAATAAACTAGGCCTCAGCAGAGATTCCAAAATTGTTTAACTTTTCTCTAGAAGAAATATTAAAATACTATTATCACATCAATGAAAGGGAAAGACAAGAAGATAATAAAGTTATGTTAAACCTCCCTGCATGTGCTCATGTGTGAAACAGTTATGTCTGGTCACATAATTGCAATGGTTCTGAGAAATATTCCATATTTTATAATGAACATTAAAAGAGTTTGTGGATCATTACTTTATATGAGTTTCAAAGTTATTACATAAAACCCAACAGGAATAATGATAAATCATTGAATCCTTCCGTCTAGCCTTGGTAAACAAGGAAAGCTGAACTATCACAGAGTTGGCAGACACATTTCACATCAGTAGGTAAGCCATATTTCTAGGCGAGAAGAACAAAATGGAAGCATACAGCCATGAGAAACATTTTTGCCTTTCCTATGACATTTGAATCTGAAATTAATTTGGGGCTAATTTCCTCCTATCAAATACGCTGCAAACTAGCCATTAATGGAGCATCCATGAAATCCTTGGGAAAATTATTCCGATGCTGTGATGTGTCTATGCCGATAAAAATCAGAATCGGGCAGGCCTTGATATTCTCCGTGACACTCTACAGAATCAGAAGTTGGACTTTCTTAAGGATGCAAAGATTTAAAAAGTATTAAAGGAAGAAAGATAAAGAAATTAGGAAATAAGTACAAAGCCGCATAAATAGACAAGATACAAGATACAATAGACAAGATAAGATGTATGGTATATAAATTAGAGTATTAGTAGATTATTAAGTATTAAAGAAGTATAAATGTACATATGCAGTATAGACATAAGATAGATCATATAAAAATAATATGCAAGCGATATTGTATATGAAATATTATATATAGATATATAAATGGAGATAGATAGATAGATAGATGATAGATAGATGATAGAGAGACAGAGACAGAGACAGAGACAGAGACAGAGATAGACAGAGAGAAATAGAGATAGATAGATAGATAGATAGATGATAGATAGATAGATAGATAGATAGATAGATAGATAGATAGATAGATAGATTTATTAATATAATATATATATAAACGTATATTCATACGTAGAGATATAAAAGGAAAAATAAAATAATGGAGGCATACTGATGTGGAAATGTTGCAAAGATGTTAATTGTGTTATAAAAGTGGAGAAAAAACTGTTCAATAAAAAGTTAAATAAATAAACAATTTTTTTTTAAGTTGGACTTTAAAGAAGCAGAATAAGAAAAGTAGTGACGCCTTTGAGCTTTGAAGTAGGAGAAGGCTCTTGAGAATACCATGGATGACCAAGAAAATAGATGGATCCCCAGAAGGCAATTGGACTTTCTTTGAAAACATTTCGGTTCTCATCCGGGAAGCTTCTTCAGTTCTAAATTAGAACTGAAGAAACTTCTGGGATAGGAAGCAAAACGTTTTCAAAGAAAATACCAAAACATTTCCAATTGCCTTTTTTGGGGGGGAGAAAACCCTCCACTTTTGGGACAACCATGACTTGGATGATTGAGAATCTCCATAGAGATACAAATAGATGGATATCATTGGAGGAAAAAATCAGTTCAGAGTTTTCACTTGGGGCGTAAATGACCAGTTTCAAGTTTTTCTGTGTTGGACACATTATTCAAAGACCAAAGTGGATTGGAAAAGGCTTGAAAGCTGAGAAAAGTGGAAGAAAAGAGAAGAATAGAGTGGTTAGCAGAAGATGGATGGCGTTACAAAGATAATTAATGCACCATTCATTGAAAGATCAGATTATGAATATATTTTTATCTGGAGTTCTTCTGGAGAACATCAACTTGAAAATTTTTGCTTAGAGCTGTCTTCCCTAAATAAGGATTATGTCAGGAAATACTGATCTTCCCATATTTGAGTTTAATTTGTAGCAAGTGGCCCACAGTTCCTTTTCCCTCTTCCTTCCCGCCCCCAATGTTTAAAACATTTATCAAAACATTGGCAGAAAAAGATGAGTTGAAATAAGCAGGTCAATCATTCAATAGAAGAGACTAGTTCAGGTTAAATTATTTCATGACCTGACTAGTTAATATCCTCGGTACTGGTGTGGTTTAATATCACACGTCAAAAAACTACAAAGGAAAAAAAATCACACACACATACACACCCAACACAGTAGCACAAGCTGTATGGGAACAGGGAGCAATCCCCACATTCACCAGCAAAAAGCATTGCGTTGAAATTTTGAAAACAACAACAATGTACTAACAAAAATTATGCCCTTGACACAATTAATATGATTTTTTTTGTCTTCCTATTATAGTTAACAGGCAGTGCTTTAATGAAGAAATGATTGTTTGTGTCAGAGATAAATGTAATTTTAGATGTGTTCTATGAAAATTGTAGCTTATTCCTTATACTGTGAGCCCATTGCATTTTGTGTAGGGGGAAAAAACTTCTCAAAGGATTATTGCTTTCTTTTTCGTAAGAGAAACCAAACTGAAAATTCTACTTTCCCAAAAAGAAATTGGATAAAATATTGGAATATACGTTTCTAAATATTTATTACAGCCAATGATCGCTGGACATCCCTAATACAGAACCATATGGGTTGAGAAGTTTTATGGAACCGTTAGCTATTTAAGATGTTTAGGAAGGAGTCAGGTTTTATGCTGTTATTCAACTATTATACTATGGTTTAAAAAGCTGATGTTTCACCATAATAGTAATAAAAGTATTCATAAAATCAGCAGGAACAACTAACTGCCTTCTGCAGATTAAGTAACAAAAGCTGATGTTGAAAGATTTTTAATTGTAGCAGAAGGAGAAGAGATGAAATCAGGGAGAAAGAGAAGGAGGAGGAGAAAAAGGAAGGAAGAAGGAGAAGGAGAAGGAAGGGAGATGGAATCAGGGAGAAAGAGATGGAGGAAGAGAAGACGAATGAAGAAAAGGGAGGAGGAGGAAAAGGAGAAAAGGAGATGGAGTCAGGGAGAAGGAGAAGGAAGGAAGGAAGGGAGAAGGAATCAGAGAGAAAGAGAAGGAGGAGAAGGAGAATGACAGAAAGGGAGGAGGAGGAGGAGAATATTGGCTCCAGAGAATGTCAAAGTAGAGGATTTGCCAAGGACCAAATACCAGCAGAGGGCCTACCATTCCAACAATGATTCCACTTCCATTATTCAATATCCACAATAAGATCTTTTTTCTATATCCCAGTTTCCACACTGGGCCTGTCCTCTGTGGTAGAAGGACAAGAAGAAAGAGCAGGAGGAAGAGAGGAGGAGGAGAAAGAGAAGGAGAAGGAGAAAGAGGAGGAGGAGGAGGAGAAGAAGGAGGAGGAGCAGGAGAAGGAGGAGGAGAAGAAGAAGGAAGAGGAGGAAGAAGAGGAGGAGGAGGAGGAAGAAGAGGAGAAGGAGAAGAAGGAAGAGGAGAAGGAGCAGGAGAATGGAGGAGGAGGAGAAGAAGAAGGAGGAGGAAGAGGAGGAAGAGGAGGAGGAGGAGGAGAAGGAGGAGAAAGAGGAGGAGGAGAAGAAAAAGAAGCAGGAGGAGGAGGAGCAGGAAAAAGAAATGGAGAAGGAGAAAGAGAGAGAGAATCTTTCTATCAAATCTGACACACAAGGAACAATTGCATATAAGCTTCTCATTCTTGCATCTACGCATCCCACAATCTTTTCTCAAAGTTTCTGAGAGGGAAAGTATGGAAGAGTTCTTACTTTATTTTTCAAAGAGAAGTAAGATCAAACCTTTTTTCATGAGCTGAAGAATGTACATTTTCTATTCTACACCTCCGCATCACACAGAAGAACCGAGTCTCTCATTTGTACTTCTCGTGGCCAAATCATCTTGATATTATTTTAGCTCATTGGTATCATGACAAGTAGTTTATCTCTCTTTGCCTGTGTGTGCATGCATCTGGGTCTGTAGCTCTCCTCTATACAATGACAAGTGGTTTTTAGCACATCAGGGAGCCTGTTAGACCCCAAAATGTCCACCTGATGTGGTAAATACTAGTTGTCACAAATCATGCTTTCACAAGATAATTTTTCCCCCTGTGGAAAATGCTGATACATATATATATTTTAAAATCAGGGTAGAGTGAAGCAATGAACACTGGATACAACAGAGGCATCCTGATAAAAAAAAATTGAGAAGCATTTTCTTGTGTTAGTTTGAATAAAACGGGAATTTGGAGTTACTGTTTTTAAAAACCTGTGAGTACTATTATTCTAAATTATTTGATTATTGAAACCTGCATCCTGCAACATTTTACACATCCTTGTCCTTATTATACGTCACCTTTCTTTTTCTGGATGAAAACATCAACAAAACCTTTGTGCTGTTCAGGTGACACAAATTATTGTTTCTTAGACTAAGGTCAAGTTTGACAATTCCAACTTTGATATACAAAAAAACATCCAAGCAATATATAGTGTAGATCTGCAGAGCTTATATTTTTTCCTGAACCAATTTTGAAAAATGCCAGCTTGATCTCATACGTGCTTGCTAACCTTCTCAGAATTTTCTGAAGTTTAAACAATTCTAAACTGTTTTTGTCAAAGAATGGAGGAGATCACAATCCCAATATAACTTTATATATATATATATACACATAAAACTGGAAGACATCTCAGCATATCCAAGATTGGTGGTGGTGTAAAACAACAGGCGAGAGTTGTTTTACTACCAGTTTACATTAAGCTTTGTCTCCCAAATCCGGTACCATGGCATACTCACACTGAGTACATTGGCTTAATTTAAGTTAAAAAAAATGGGGTTCAAGCCCTCGAACCTCTTAAAGCGGATCTATTCACCCTTGTTTTATTCTTCTACACGGAAATATGTTTGCCGAGTTGGATGCAACTATTTTAGGAGTAGCCCCTAGGTGGTGCTAATACTGCATCACTTTGGTGTTTCAGTACAATGAAAACATTAATTTGCTATGAGATAATTTTTGACGTAAATGTAAAATGGTGCCCATTCGAACTCCGTAATGAAGCATAGTGCATTTCTACAGCTCCTAATTTGACTAGTTAAATGACTCCATTACGTGTCTAACAGACAGAAGCAAATAATTTCTGGTCAGTTGACGCTCACTTATCCGTATCATTTTACCCTGAAAATAAAAGTCTCTAATCTACAGTTTCTTTGTCTTAGTTTTTAATATTATTAAAGCACACATTCTTGAATAATAAGCAATGAAAACAGCACAAACTAACAGTTAATAGGAAGAGCAGATTTGGAATGCACGTATTAAATGCACAGAGCGTTAAGAAACAGGAAGTGGGGGTAAAAGGACAATTATATCACTGATAGGATTGAAGATACGGTCTTTTCTCTTTTCTGTTGTTGTTTAAAAGAACACAAATACCGTCTCATCTATCTAGGAGCACATGAAGATGCAGATGTGGTACCGATGAGATTAAAAAGAAGAACGGGGAATCTCCAAACTTTTCACTCTCAAAGTCTGAAAAATAATCCTACAGATCTCACTTATTCATAGATTACATAGGGCAGCCATCTTAATAACTATCAGGTGATGAATAATTTGGTCTCAAGGAACCAAAACGGTGAAGGAAGGCCAGATATTTTATGTTCCTTCTCCCTCTGAAAATAAGTTTGGAACGAAAGCCTATCGCTTTACACATAGCGCAGGGATATTAGTGAGACACAGCTGTTCGTGTCCCACTCTTAAAAGCCATATGATTAAGTTATGGGATATCGGATAATCCAAAGTCTCTCTCTATTGGTCACTTTCCCCAGCCTGAGGCTTTTTAGTTTTAAGTTCATTTAATGACAGAATGGCCAATTCAACAAATGTGTGAGTAATTCCAATGAACACCTGTGGCTCCCTGGGATGATATTCTCTGGAGCAGAAGATATAAAATGTCATTACAGCAGCAGGCACCACCCAACATGGAAGAGAAGAAAAGAGAAAATATTCTGTTAAAGATTGCAGACTCTGAGGGATCTAAAAGAGGTGAATGTTGCCTCAGTTTCAAGGGTTTATACTGTAATCCCCCCTTTTTTTCCCTGCCCAACATGTTGATGGAACCGTACATGTGTTTCTTAAAATCACCATATGAATTAATTTCACAGCAACATGCAAGCATCTTAGGAACTAACCCAGGGGTCAGCAACCCACAGACAAATTATTTGTGTGTCCAATCACACTTGGCCAATAAAGAATTCTATTCTATTCTATTCCTATTCCTATTCATTTGTTATTTTATTTTATTCT
>JANHFT010003891.1:199433-214853 GCA_032467955.1 Pseudoxenodon macrops
AGACAGAGAAAGAGAGAAGGAGAGAGGGGGAGGGAGGGAGAGGGAGAGGGAGAGAGAAAGAGACAGAAAAAGAGAGGAGAGAAGGGGAGAGGGAGAGAGAGAGAGAGAGAGAGAGAGAGAACAATCTCACACTGAGTCTGGATAAATGTTAGTTATCTCACAAATGCTGTATTATATTTCCAAGCATTCCAAAATAATATAATTGTTCAACTGGTGAACTACAGATTTTTCTCAGTATGACACAGAACACTTAAATGTCAGGTCCTGACTCATGGTGTTTGGATGGTATTAAAAAAAAATAACCTACCAATATGTTATTCAAAACTGACAGCATTAAGAGATTGAAGGGGAGGAAGAAGAGAACAGAAACATATAATTAGGAGATAAGCCACTGAAAAAGTTCTCAGGCTGATAAGAGCTATAGGCTAAATTCTTCTGGCAAGCTACAGGTTCCCATCGGTATCAACAGAATGGTTGTGATGGGCAGCTCAGTTCATATCTCTGTCACCATGACGTTCTTCTACCTTTGCCAAGTTTAAACCTGA
The DNA here is from genome assembly GCA_032467955.1 of Pseudoxenodon macrops. NCBI lineage: Eukaryota > Metazoa > Chordata > Lepidosauria > Squamata > Pseudoxenodontidae > Pseudoxenodon > Pseudoxenodon macrops. The sequence goes on from JANHFT010003891.1 coordinate 199,979, forward strand.
AAATTTGACACTGTGCCCTTAACATTTCCTATGGATTGGAAATGGGGAATCAGCAGTAGACTTCTGCCTTCTGTCTGCCTGGACTGTACCTCCTGCTACAGCCAGGGAAAAAAAAGTAAATATATTACCCAACAGAAAAGAGAGTGGGCTAAGTGGGGGGAAAAGGAGAATCTGCCTCTTCCCTCTTTATCTGGCATCACGTGAATCTTCAGCACTCTTAAGTCCTGCTCAGTTATGCTTGGTGTCCTGCCATGAAAGTAGAGTTCATCTCCAAGGCATTTTCTCAGACCCACTTAAACACAGGCTTCTTTCATCAATTATTAAGTTATTAAGTTGTGGGGAAGGGAAGGAGAGAAAAAGGAAAAGGAAGGAAGATAGAAGGGAAGGAGGAAAGGGAAGGAGGAAAGAGAAGGGAAGAAAAAGGAAAGGAAAGGAAGACAGAAGGAGGGAAGGGGAAAGGAAAAAATGAGGAAAGGAAAGGAAGATAGAAGGGAAAGAGGAAAGAGAAGGAAAGGGAAGGAGGAAAGGGAAGGGAAGAAAAAGGAAAGGAAGATAGAAGAAGGGAAGGAGGAAAGGAAAAAGGAAAAAAATGAGGAAAGGGGGAAAGGAAAAGAAGATAGAAGGGAAAGAGGAAAGAGAAGGAGGAAAGGGAAGGAAAGAAAAAGGAAAGGAAGATAGAAGAAGGGAAGGAGGAAAAGAAAAAAGGGGGAAAAGAGGGAAAGGAAGATAGAAGCAGGGAAGGGGAAAGGAAAAAAATTAGGAAAGGGAGAAAGAAAAGAAAAGGATGATAGAAGGAGGGAAGGGAAGGAGGAAAGGAAAAAAGGAAAAAAGGAGGAAAGGGGGAAAGGGAGAGGAAAGGAAAGGAAAGGAAAAAGAAGAAGGCTTGCAACTTTTACACAAGATAGTTGGGGGGGAACCCAACCAGTTGCTCTGCTCAGTTTTCTGTTTAAAAAAAGAAAAGAAAAGAAAAGAAAGAAATAAGCACTTCAAGCCGGATTTTGTCTTTCAGTTTTTTGGCAGTTCAGCTGTCGAGTGAATTAACAAAATGAGTCCAAACCTTACTAATGTTTAACAGCTTTTTAATTTTATTAGCAACACCAAGATAAATTATTGAAGCATTGTTTTTAGTATTGTTTTACATTCCATTCAGAAATGACCTAACTTGGAACTCCATATACATTTAAAGATAAAGTGTGACACTTATTCAGAAAGCAACAATTATTAAAACTTACATGCCTTCATTACCAAGAAACCTTAATATATTTTCTAATTACTTCCAACAATACTCTATTTCAAAGCACATGATAACCCAGCAGAAGTTTACACATTTCACTTCAATCACAGGTTTTAAACTGTGGCCGTCAGTGTGTTATGCATTGAATTTCACTGTCATTTCTTGACGAAGGAAAAAAAATAATAATCCAGTACTCAACATATTAAACTGGAAGCATTTCTCAAAAGAATATGAAAAAAGATATAACTACAATCATTTTTCCTCTCCTAAAGTATTACAAAATTTGAAACTAGTTCAAACTGAAGTAGAAATGACAATAAATAACCTTTTAAAAAGGAAGGAAACTTTTCACTTGTATGGAAATCCATACTTCTAAACTCATAGGCCTACATTACAGAACATATACAAACCCTTTCATTTCGTATTGCTGCAATTACATGTTATAGTGAACACACATTATAATTCCTACTGACAAATATATAGAAATTCCTCTTTGATTTAAAGAGTTAACAGAGCAACAGGTATAATTACACTTGTGCCAAGTGACATGATAATTTAGGAACAAGAAGGGGAAGAGAAAAAAAAAGCAGCAATTCAGAAATGCAACAAGATTACACATTTTTACAAGAATAAAAGGAAATCCAAAATAGCCGTTCTTATTTTTTTATATAAAAAAAAGTTATTGGGGTCTCTATATATGACATAAAAATTCAGATCAAAACAATGACATAGGACTGTTTTATAATGTTGAATGACTGCCATTCCAGTCTCACTCCACACAACTGAATATCCTACTGATTTCAATAAGAATTACACATGAATAGTTTTCTGCTAGATTAGAGTCTACACCTTTATGCTATTTGTGGTTTAGCATGAGAACAATTTCGGTTATACAAAACCATGGTTTGAATACAGTACTGTAAAGACGTATAGTTGTATTGCAACTAAAAAAACAATGAATTAGATGAAAGTCTAACGTTTCTCAGTTTTTGGTACACTTGGATTAGACTAGGGGTGTCCAACCTTGGCAACTTTTAAGACCTGTGGACTTCAACTCCCAGAATGGTTGAAGTCCACAAGTCTTAAGGCTGGCAAAATTGGACTCCACCAGTATGGAGATCTCATATGTCCCATATTTTGAAGAACTGGCCCTGATCCTGCTTTGAAAGACGATAGCAGAATAATCTAGAATGCTAAAAACAAATTATTGTTGCTGAATTGTCTGAAATACAATCTCATTTTACTTTTTAAAAAATCCTTCCAAAACTAAAGTTTCATTATCTTATAGCTGCAATTTGAATCATACATAGATGCTTGAGTTCGTAGTCTTAAGACATTGAATATTTTGGTCATAATAATTCCCCAAGAAATCAGATTACACCTACTACTGCACTATATTCTTATCTACTTCTGCGTTGGAGCACGGTCTTAAAACTGAGTAAAATTGACATGTAAAAGAATACTAGAAGCTGTTTGTCTGTGCATAGAACTGGATGCAGTGGGGTTGTTACAACTTCTACTTAGAAGTGACTACAGCTTGACTGTGCTTGACAATGGAAGGCACAAAGACCGTCACTGAATGAGTTCTCTAGAAGTACAGAAATTGTTTTGATCAAAGCACCGTCTTTTACTACAGAATTGGAACCTCTCTTTACGTAATTGTTCCTTTTTCTGCATTTCAAATGACTTCATCAAATGAGCTCCTAGATGTACACTACGATGAGATGGAACCTGATTCTCACTTCTTGTCCCTTACTCTCATTCTAAATAACTACAGAGTAATGAAAAGGTTAAGTGTTGCTTATTTTGTATGAAAGATGCAGATCTGTCTCTGGAAACTGGGACAAATATATCTATCTAGATAGATACATACATATATTGCTGGATTTTCCAGTCAACTTCCCAGTTCTGAATTGCAAAAAAGCAGGGGAGCCTTTGACCATAGCCAAACATTCTAACTTTAATATTTGTCGGAAGACTCGTTGCATTCTAACAAAAAAAAAAACATATTTAATGTTAAAGAACGGTGAAGTCAAACCTCCCCAATATTGCAAGGGTCCCCGGATAAAACCTTGGCTTCTCTGCTAAGAAGTCACTTGTTGATTCCGATGGTAGCTTTCGGAGCCAAAAAATGTGCAGCAAAAAAGGAAAGTAACATAAACAAGGCTAAATGTCAACAGTGTTTGCAGACTTACTGACACCATCCATTTGTTTGTACTGAAATGACTAGTGAACCATTTGGCAAATGCTGCACTAGACACAGATCGGCCCTTTTATCCAGGAGTGCAAACTTCATCGGGGCTGTTGGCATTCGACTTAATTAAAAAAGGAGGAAGGCCATTTGAGTTTGGTTGGATATTGCCACGCAAATAGCAATGCATTATCTACAACAGCAGCTGAAGGCCCAAGACGTGGAGCCAACGTTTGGTCTCTGTTGACCTAGACAAACACGAGGAGCAAACTTCATGAGGAGCAAAGGAACTTGCGTCAGAAGGAGGAGCTCAAGGAGTTGGCTAAGAGTCAAGGGTGTCATCGAAATCTCTCCCAATGGCGAATAATTCTGCAAAAATAAGGGTGCCTCTTAGAAGATGGGAAGTATATGTATAAGGGTGTACGTGCACACTCAAAAGTGACAGATCACACACGGTTGTTTCCCAGGGGGACATTTATCTAGCATTATACCACCGAGAGTGACATTTGGATCACAAAAAGTGCCTACCTGTTAGATATGCACGCTGAAGGCACAAATCTCTTTCTTGGGGAAAAAAAGGTTTTTTGGGGGTGAATCTATGCTTACTATTAAAAAAAAAACTCATGTAAAATATTCCTAAAATAAATTGGTTGGAGGGCAGTTTAAGCATAATACCTTATTCGGTAATAAGAGTATGGATTTTATTGAATCATGCCCTCTCCCTAGAGTGTTATACTAAGATCTGAAATAATACGATCTTGCTCAATAGTCCTTTACTCATTCTTCTTGTGGCTTAAATTTAACATGAAGACCTGAATTACCATGCCATGCCCCTGCAAACAACATTCACTTTTGGAAACAGTGGAATGCTGGAATTAAAGGTTGGGAGAAACTAAAGGATAAGAAGAGGAGGGGGGGAAGTACGACAAGACAAAAATAATTGTCTAGGCTCTAATTGTCTAAAAAGGCACATCAGGTTTGGGATGTTAGTCAGTAGGCGGTAAAAGCAGATTGTGACATTATCTGCAAATTTTTAGACACAGAGCAACCTCGGGGATGGAGCATCTCTCAAAAGCATTAATCTATAATAAATTGGGGTATAAAATGTCACCAAGATAAACCAGGACCCCCCGGTACAGGTGCTCATGCAATACGCCATTAGTATTCCACTTTTGGTGCACTACAACTAATGTTGTGTGTATGTATGTATGTATGTATGTATGTATGTATGTATGTATGTATGTATGTATACATATACCCTCTCTAAGAAAAACCTATAAGGTACAATATGCCTCTAGTCCTCAAGGAAAGAAAGGTTCTATTTAGTTTATGCTAGCCAACACCAAGTGCTGTGAAATAGATTCATGAAGACAAAAATATTTAGACTCATCTCCCCCCTTCCTTGGAAACACTGTTTTGAATGCCAATTCATAATATTAATTACATATTAAAAATAATAGGGTAAAATAATAAGCAGTCAGGAGATACTGAATGAAATACACCATATTCTATTAAATACACCTGTTTGATGTGATAAGAGGGCTATCTGGGAAAGAGGACCAATAATAACTAGTGAAACCGCAAAGTTGTCATCATATAAATGTGTCCTAAAATGAATTATTAACTATTCTATTATTAAGAAAGTCCCATCTTCATACCACTGTTCCAGTCACTTGGAGGTCTTCCAGTCCAACCCCCCACTCAGGCAGGAGATCCTATACTCTCCTGCCTGAGAAGAGGGTTGGACTAGAAGATCTCCAAGGTCTCTTCCAACTCTGTTATTCTGTTAAAAAGAGAAGTATACAAATACCAGGAACTATTTCATTGTTTGACAAACAGCTGTATTCTATATCAATTTGGGGTTTTTCCCTCCAAGACTTTCATTGTTTGAAGTTTCTTTAACCACTGCTACAAATAAGGCTTCAATAAAAAATGAAAAGGTTTTGATTGCCGAAACCAGAAATGTGCATGCATGGGTGCATTGGAGCACCGGAAACCCGAAGACCAGCTAGCGAGTGCGCATGCGCATGCCAGCCAGCTGGTCTTTGGGTTTCCGATGCATGCATGTGCGCTGGCCAGTTGGTCTTCCCATGTGCCGGAGTGCCAGAAATCCAAAGGCAAGCTGATCGATGTGTGTGCCAGCCAGCTGTCCTTTGGGTTTCCGGCATGCGCATGTGCACCGGCCACTGGTTTTTGGGTTTTCGGCACTCCGGTGCACTCAAAGACCAGCTGGTCAGTGCACATATGTGCACCGGTAACCAGAAGAGCAGCTGACAACAGTATGTCTGATACTGTTATTTCTGTTTATCAAAGTTGAATTGAATGGAACCCCCTAATTAAGGCAAGAACACCAAAAAGTTATTGGGAAGGATTGGAGGTGGATGCACCAAGTAAATCTGCCCCATGCCAGAAAACCTAGCTAACACACTTTTGTGGGTTATTTCATACCCAGAAAATTGTATCCAAAGGGTTTCTAAATGTGAAGGATTCTTGATTTGAAAGAGGTTTCCATGCATAGAGCTGTACATACAAAGTCCCACTGCTTCTAGATTTAGTATGATATTGACAGATAATAGGAGAGGTTGCCTAACGAGAAAAAGTCAGGGGACAAAACTACTCCAAGTAGCTGTATTCTTTTCCCTGTGTTTCTTCTAATCACTCAAAGATGCTTTGGAAGAACAGAATGGGATCTTGAAGGTCTCCTAGTCCAGTCCCCTATGAGATCCTACATCATTTCAGACAAGTGGCTGTCCAGCCTCTTCTTAAAAACCTCCAACGATGAAGGCAAGCTGTTCCATTGAAATGGTGGAAGTGGTGTGAAGTGGAGATGTGATGTCTACTAAGCATCATAATCTGAAGTATATAGTGGTTCACAGTCTCTCATCTTTCACATCTTTGCACACAAAGCACACACACATAAACACACACCCTATTTTGCTTATCATAAAGTATTTTTCAATTAAGATGCATTCCTTACAACCAGGTTTTGGGTCAATAAAAGCATTATACAGTATGCTAACGTGATTTTCAGAATAGGTGGAATTCCTACAGTGATCTGTTTATCCCCAATTCAAAATAAACTTTTGCTTTAGGTTCATTTCATGAAATGTAAAAACCAAATCAAACAAAACATAAAATTATCCCACTGGATTCCACACTAAACTATTCCAAACTTGCTGGCTACTTCAACAATTTATGTGAAGCGAAACTGAATGAAAGCATCGACGCCTTGTGCCATTAATGAGCCTGATGTATGATGCTGGGTTGAAAATAAAGTAAGACATGAGTAAGTGTGTGTGTGTGTGTATTGTGTGTGTAGAAATCTGGGTCAACTGCTCTTTTACAATGTAATGTATGACTAAACCATAGTTAGTTTAACGAAAGACACTGTAACCAAACCCATCGTTGTGTCAATGAAGACTCAATCATCCAAGCCAAAAGTGTCTAAGGGTTAAAATATGCCAACTGGACCAAAATTTGTTAATCTGAGGATGTTTCATTGCATCCCCTTTCGCCTGGAGGATTGAATCTTCATTGACATGTTTCAACCCAGTTTGGGGAGAAACACAGGGGTGGATTCTACTTACCTTCCCTACTGGTTTGGAGTGGCACCGGAAGTGCGTGTGTGTGCATGAATGTAGCGCGCACACCCTCATCACTTCCAGGTGAAAACCCTCTGTGCATGCGCAGAAGGCTTTGCACATGTGCAGAGGGTTGTTTTTTGGCTGATTTTCAGCCGGAGGACTGGTTTGGGGGGGTGTCTAGCTGGCTTGCCACTGTCAATTTGCCGAGCGGGGGGAAATTCCCGCTGCCAGTTCTACCGGTCCAAACCGGTAGGAACCCACCTCTGTAGAAACCCCTGAAGTTGGTGTGGCAAGAGTTGGTACATTCCAACCATTCTCTGACTCTCTGCCTAAAACTAATTTTGCTCTGACTGATGAAGTTACTTGGACGAGCATTTATTATTGTTCTGAATTTTCTTTTAATGCCCATGGGACCAGTAAATACATGATATAATTATACTCTCCCAAAATGTACAAATAAAATCTGAATGCTTAAAGCAACTTACTATTAAGTGAACTAGTAACCAATGTTATCTGAGTTTGGAGTCAAGAGGATGTGATTGAGGGATGAGACTATTTCTCTATATAGAGTATTAATAAAGATAGTATTCTAACTGATTGTTCCACCATTGCATTCACATTAATTGAATCATATATAGTTAAAACTCATAGGGCCAATGAAGATTACACATAATTGGGGGAAGAAGGTGAAATGAATGCGATACATTCTTCCCAGTTGTTATCCCAACTTAAATAAATGAATGCCCCTATTATATAAACTGAGTTTCATAATCTGGATTTGCACTACCAGGAACATTTTAATTCACCAACTACAAATGAATAGAAACATTACATTATTTAATAAGACCTCTATTTTATAACCTGAGATTCCAAATAATTGTGTGCCCCCTCCTAAAGTTTTGGGTATGAACCCCAAACTAAAAATTGTTATCAAATTGTATTGATTAATATCACCAAAAGATAAATCATTAATTATATTAACTACCGTATATTTAAGTTGAACTAAATTTAAAAGTTAATTCAGTTAAAACAATTTAATTAATTTAATTTTTTGTCCCAATCCTGCCCTCTACTCTTTTTGGGGTTTTCCCCCCCAACCCAACAGTATGTCAGAAAGAAATTAAGTAAAGGGACTATCTGTCCATTTGTCCATCCATTAGCAAAGTAACTCTACAGAAACATAACAAAACCAGACCACATTTGGTATGGAGAGAGAGATTGAAAGAAAAAAAAGACTGAGTAAAAAAATATATCCAGGAAACATTTTCTCCAACACTTCCCTGTTGAAGAAACAGTTGGGTAAGGACTCATAATGTTGCCTTCTGCTCTATTCTAAGTGTTATAAGACTCCTTTGCCTTTCCTTTCTGGTCACATGACTGAGAATGGAACTGCTTTTAACAGGCTGGAAAAAAATTGCAGAAGAAGTTAAATCTATTTTCAAATTTCTACAATATATAACCTATCCCAGTGATGATGAACCTTTTCAGCACAGAGTGCCAAAAAGGTCATGTGGAAATATCCTGCTTGTGCTTGTCAGGGCTGCGCTCTGGAAAAGCTGAACTTCCAGGTTATAATGTGCATGCGCGCCTGGCGATCAGCTGGCTGGCACTCATGCGCAGGGCAGTTTTTGGCACTGCCACGCACATGAAGGGATAACGCCTTGGAAAAGCTGAACTTCTGGGTTCTGGCACACATGCACAGCCAACGATCAACTGGCTGGCGTGCATGTGTACACTGATTTTTGGCACTGCTGCACGTGCGAAGGATAGCTGATTATTGTGCGCACATGTGCACCAGAAACCCAGAAGACAAACAGGCAAGGCTGTGCATGCCAGGTGACATGGCTTTGTGTGCCTCTTTGGGCACATGTGCCATAGGTTCGCCATTACGGGCCTACCCTGTCCATCTAACAAGTATTCAAGCCAACTAATATTTCGGTTGTGACAAGATGGTTGATCTTTATTATGGGTAAGAAAAACGCCTTTTCACCTTGAATGCGCTGAGTTTTCACAGGGTAGGAACCTGTGGAGCCCATGTTTCTCAGCAGCAAGTACATACCAAGAGAAACACATGGGGGATACCCATAATTGATCTACTGAGCTGAGAAGTAATTTTGAATTTTGTCTGTACTCTATTTGAAGACAATGGGATCTAAGTTAGCCATAAAGGAAGGCAATAAGGATGGCATTAGCATCCCATTGGCCAAGAAGCTGATTGAATTGGGCTGAAAAGAACGTGGATGAAAATATTTGCTTGGTTTAGTGATATCTGATATTAGTCTTCTATTAACAGCTTCCAAGCGATTGGCTTCTTCAAACCTTCTAAATTCAACTCAAGCAGCTCAGATTTTCTCTTCTGCCTCCCACCTCCTGACCCAGGTTGGTTTACATTTAAGTGATACCTTAGCTGCAAATCTAATAACATGTTTTGAATGGATACCCATTGAAGGTTCTTCCCTTATTACTGTTGTTTAGAAATGTCCCTTGAGGCAGCATCCATTTGGAGCACTAAACATCACAAAACACCAGCCAGCAAATATTTTCTGGTTTCTATCAGGAAATCCCATCAATCTGCTTCTCTATGATCAGACCAAACAATAATCCTGTCCAGAGAATAGCTGAGAAATATATAGAGGAGGAAGAAGAGGGGAAAGGATATTCTAGTTCAATGGAAACTAATTTGCCCTGAAATTAGCAACCTCGGAAAGTTCCTATTTTAGTTTTCTTTGGGCAGTCCCCCTATTTATTTTTTTAGAATGATGAGGCGGAATAGCTATTAAAAGGAGAGAAAGTGGGGCTTTTAATTTGCATAACATTAACAGCTGTCAATATTTTTCAAACTGTCAGAAATCCCACAGTGGGCATTTTTCTCCTACCCTACCCCCTCTAAAAAAAAAAGAATTTGGAAAATATTCTTTGCTCTGCATAGTTACGGATTCTGGGCTTAGAATGGCAAATGTGATCGGTTCTGAGTTCCCAGAATGCAACACGTTATCGGCCCATGCAATGTGTAGCTTCAGCTAATTCTTGAAACTATATATATCCATGACCTGATGCCTTAAATGTCAAGAATCCAGAAGCTCAATTTTTCTCTCTCTCTCTCTCTCGCTCCTTTTAAATCAAAAATAATACTCGTGGGTGAATTTGAACACATCCTTCAGATGGCTTGCCAGATATATAGCAAAGGACTAGCTCTGGTGCCTCATTTGATCTATTTATTCTTCTAAGTGGAAAATAAAGACTCAGAGAAGGGGAAACCAATTTGAAACCTCTCCTGCATTTATTCAATTCTAATTCAGTTTTTTTTCCCGCCTACCATGGAGGCCTCTCCCTTAATGGAATAACTTCCAATTTAGGAAATCAATGGGGTCACATTTTTGGAACAAACACCATGATATATTTTTGAATGCAGTTTGAAGGGTGTGGATTTGTGAATCGCAAACTTGGGAGGAATGGCATAAGTTGTCTCTCCAACAACCCATAGTATTTGTAAGCTGCTTACTCTTGTTTTACCCGTTGAGGGTAGATGGACTTAAGACTATGTGCTTTTGTTTTGTTAAGACTTTTTTTCTTCTTGGTGCTGTGCTATCAGAATTTATTTTGGATCTGACAAACTGAAGCATTTCAGTGCATGCGCAGCTGGTCTTCAAAGCATTCCTTTCATGATAGAAGGAGTGGTATCCATTTAGCAAAATGAATGCATTTATATGCTCCCCACCCATCTCCAAACTGGAGATTGATTTTGGGTAACAATCGCCGTTAACTACGTGGAATGTTGACTCATGCTTTGTGCAGGTCTTTCTATTCTTGAAGAGCGTAAAAATAGATATTAAAAGATGGATAAATTGAATTCTCGGATCTCCGTGTTTGTGTCATTTTGCATCAGAAGGGGTTCCAGGAGGACTGTGAGCTTATTTCTTTGCTGATGGGTTATGTGGTGATCAAAGGGGGAAAAAATCTTTTAACTAAAATAAGTAATGAATAAAAAGAGTATTAAATTTCTCTGTGGGTATTGGAGTCCCCAAGTGGTGGCTCTTAACCAGGACAACTTCCAAATTTGCCCACAATCAAAATCCTTCATGCCAAAACTACATGGCAATTGTGTGTGCATGTTACACGTTGAACTTCTTCACCCTGGCTAGACAATTTGTCAACCCCGTATACTCAAGACAATTTAGGGGGGGGAAATATCCTGCCATTTGGTGACTCCAAAAATCATACCTCACTGCAAAATAGTAACTATATCAATATACTCAGGAATAATAATGATTTTGGATTTTTTTTTACAATTTAATATAGGTGTCTGTCATATTCATTACCGTATATTATTTGAGGATCACACTATTTCCAATAAGAAAACTGAAACGGTAAGTGGTTTAATTTTTGAAAATAATGAAAGGTTCCTGTCTGATGAGGACTTTCAAAATTGCCCTATAAAAATATAAGTACGTATGGGAATAGCTGATTGGATTATTATTTTTTAATGTTATACCCTTAAATTGGGGTGGGGTGGGGTGAGAAAGCACATTTGGCTAAGGCTTAACAAAGTGTCCAGTGTCTTTTCCTCAGTTCAGATGCTGAAAAGTTTGCAAGTTACCACATCAGTTTGAAAAAAACAAAAAAAATCAAAATCAAAACCAAATCAGAATGCTAAAACATTGGAGCAGCAAATGTCCCAAACACATATCATAAATACAATCCTCTCGTATAACTGCTAATCTAATTTAAAAGTACGTGAATGTAATTTTTTGTTTTTTTTTTGTTTTTTTTTGCTTTGAACGGCCTGGACCAGATTAAAAGGCCACTCTCTTCCACAGAAGCACCATTTATAGTCAACCGAGGTCCATGCTCTAGAACAAAGACGACGTTTATCCCATCTTTTTTTTTTAGACATTTCTGAAAGCCGAATTTTCTAACAAATATAACTAAACTTACTTAGTCATTTCGTATGGGTTTTTTTTTGTTTTTTGTTTGTTCTGAAATGGGTCTGAAAGAAGGATTCTAAAACTTACCACACAAGTCAGGTCTCTTGATATATCCACTACTTCCTGTGCTACTACTCAGTCCATTAAAGGCTGCTAAGCCATCAGAGCTGTAGGCTCTTAGGACCGAGAGCATGTTTACTTGCTTCTCCAGGACTTGTGAGCTTGACGTTGGTTCGGGTTTCATTACTACTTGTGCGGCTTCGTGGGGCGGGAGCAGGTTCAAAGGGTGCCATTGCTTTTCCGAAGACGGCAAAGGAGAAATGAGTCCTTGTGAGTTTTTGGAGGCTACGGAGCCTTGTAGGCTGTCTCCTCTGTCACTGCTATCTTTGCTTGGATTGGGCAAGGGTTGGTTCATAAGGTCAGATTCGGGCTCAAGGTCATCCTCGTCAATTGTTTCTTCCTTGGAAGACTCCATATCTTCAGAGGAGGCAATGTCGGACAGGTCATCAGTAGCATTTTTATTAACGGGGTCAGAAAGCATCATGGGTGGGTCATCGTCAGACTGGGTTTTGAGGTCCATGTCCGCCGTGGTACAAGAATTGTGTGCTCCGCCGACGCCAGAGTAGACGCCAAATTGCTTATAGAAGTCAGCGGCAAAATTATAAAAAGTGGAGTCCACGTGACCAGGCCACGAGGAATTCTTTTGTTCTCCAGGAGAATCCTTGGATCCCTGGGTCATTCTTTCAGAAGCATCCACTTGAGCTATCAGATTTGAAACTGCTGAATCTTTATTGGGCTGTAAAGAAATTGGCAGGAGGTTGGCTTTATTTGTTGAAGACACGGCCTCTCTAGGTTGGTCTTTACCATTTCTAATTGACCCTAAAATGCCATCTTTACGCTTTGCTTTGCCTAAATGATTGGCTTGAAGGTGAAGAGCCATTAGTTCCATAGAAGATGTCGTGAAGGAACAAAACAAGCAGCCGTGCCAAGCAATATTGTCTTGAACAGTAATGGATGAACCCGGAAGACTGCCGGCCTCTGGCCTGACAGAGAGATCAAGAGGTTCATACTGTGACTTTTCTGTTTTCCTCTGTTTAATGGGCACCTTTTCCTCACTAGTCTCCGAACCCAAAAGTTTTGCAGAAAGGCAACTGGATAGAACTTTGTCTTTCTTTTCTTTTTCTTTCTTTAAGGAACTGAGGACGAAGCTGTCCATAAAAGCTTGAAGAGAACCTTGGAAGTTCACTCCGTTTCCAACCATACTATGATATGCTCGGCCTAGGTCAGAAAAACGTGTCCCTTTGGAAGGCGTGTCCTTCATATTCTCGGAAGAAACCTCAGAGGAGATACCAACTGAATGACCTGGGTGGTCTCCTGGAGAAAGCATTCCTGGTGACCACTGTTGAGATCCCATCCCACTTCGGAAATCAATGCCCGGAAGACCTTTGAAAGCTCCTCTCAGTACTTCAGGTCTAACGAACATGGATCCTTTACTTGATGTTTCCTCTTTGTGCTCTTGACTTTGAAGCTGTCCAGAGAGCGATCCAGCGCCATTCTGCCGTTCCCGGTGGTGTCGCTCCAGGTGGTATTTCAACGACGCAGATTGGGTACCAGCGTAATCACAGTGGGGACATTTGTAAGGTTTCTCACCTGTAATTATCAAAAGGGGCAAATTTACTGGAGGAAAAACAAAATGAACTCAAAACTTCTACAGCAATAATGGCCATCACAAACCTTTCCCTCCTCCCTCCCAAAGGTAATTTCTTCCTTAATATTAAATTAAAATTTTAAGGGTGGTTTTTTTAACCCCCTTTTAAACAAGTTTTCTGCAAGCTTGACACGCTATAAGCACACAATCAACCATCTCTTCTTTAACCTAATATGCTAAAGCTGCTGTAGAATTAGAAGCTATGATTATGAAAATGAAGCAACACCATTCCACACCGTGATCATTAAAAGTACAAGCAGAGGGCAGTGGGTGGGAGGGTGGGAGAGAGAGAGAGAGAGAGAGAGAGAGAGAGAGAGAATATAACAAATGGATGACTACAATGTTTTTCTGTATACAATAGCACTAAAATTTGTTTAAATTATACACATGGAAACCATTTTTAAACCTAAAAATTTTATGGCACTGTTACGCAAGACTGAAATGAATGATTTAAGTCTTGCTCTGCAGTAAATCATGGATATAATTAGCAAATGGCATTCTGCACAAGTAATTTATCATTATTTGGAGGGCACCATTCCAGAAGGATTCAAGGATCTGCAGACCTGCTGCATTGTTTCCAAATAAAGAACTATAAATATGGTTTCTATAAAATATTAATGCGATTTTAGTGCATTGCAACTGCATCGGGCTAAGAACATATAGTTAAGATAAAAGGTAGTCGATAAAAATTAAAGAGAAAAAGAGTAATAAAAAGGTACCAAATAGATTCTGTTGCCCTGAAATTAATATTCTCTACTGTTGTTTTTATTTTTTTTATTTTTGCAGTGCTTTAAATTTGCACTAATGTTTCCTCTGTTGTATAGTGGTAAAATCTGTAATTTACCTATAATAAGACCTCTTTCCAAGACTAAGGGTTGGCTTAAGCTGCATTCTAAAATACATACAATATTTTTAGTTTTAGATTTTATTTTAGTGCAAAGCACATATGGTTCTTTGATTTTGATTTCAAAGAAATGTAGGTGCCATCCAGCATACATGTGAAATATTTGCAGGCATTCACACATACACACACACACACACACACACACACAAAGAAAAAAGCGGGTTAAAGAAACAGGAATGTAAATATATAGGAGTGTTGATTGAGCAGCTATCAAGTGATTCTTTAGGCAAGAAAAGCAAAATGCACAGGTAGAGTATATGTGGTACCTTGCTCAACAGTAGTAACTGTGAGAGGGATCTTGGAGTCCTAGTGGACAACCATTTAAATAT
>JANHFT010003891.1:214953-226046 GCA_032467955.1 Pseudoxenodon macrops
GAGACATGATAGCAGTGTTCCAATATCTCAGGGGCTGCCACAAAGAAGAGGGAGTCAAGCTATTCTCCAAAGCACCTAAGGGCAGGACAAGAAGCAATGGATGGAAACTAATCAAGGAGAGAAGCAACCTAGAACTAAGGAGAAATTTCCTGAGAGTTAGAACAGTTAATCAGTGGAATAAATTGCCTCCAGAAGTTGCGGATGCTCCAACACTGGAAGTTTTTAAGAAGATATTCTATAACCATTTATCTGAAGTGGTATAGGGTTTCCTGCCTAGGCAGGGGGTTGGATTAGAAGACCTCCAAGGTCCCTTCCAACTCTGTTATTTCGTATTCTAAAAACCTGACTGCTGGACTTGTCACTGAAACAGACATCAGTCTGGCAGTCTTAGAAGCTTCTTTTAATGGCGTTCTGTTCAATAACAACAATTATTTTTTTCTGAACAATCTAAAGAACAAGGACATTTCTTTCTTCTCTGAAGTGATTTAAACATTAAGACAAGCCATCTGTGAACTGTGTGCCCTAATGTTGTTTCTTCGCTTTCTACTTCTCTCATCTGTCCCCATGTCAACAAAAAATAAAATAAATAAACACATAGATAACATAACTAAGCCACTTTATTGAGTTGTTACTGTCCTTAGGTAGCACCGATAATGTTACCTAGTTATGGTAATGAAACGTCTACAAGAAAACAAGCATACATATATGTATGTTGGAAAGTCTAGTTAACCCACTGTTTGAAAGATATATATATATTTAGAGAAGACTTGACACAAAATAAAATGTCAGAGGCCTTTTAGTTTCCTCACAACCACATTATGACTTGACATTCCACATCTTTACTTGTTCCCCTTCAGGCCACTGAAGGAGGAACAAGTAAAGATGTGGAATGTCAAGGTCAACGTGGTCCCAGTGGTGATTTGGACTCCTAAACTGGAGAGGGTCTCCAACAGATTGCAGGAACCACATCAGAGCTCTTTGCAGAAAGAAAAGATAGAAAACTAAGAAGCTGCACAGAACCTTCAAACTTTCACCTATGTTTGCCCATTTAACGTTGCCATTTTTAATGAATCATTCTTTTGTGACTCAATTGTTTCTTTCTGTTATTTCGCTGTACTGCTTTTCCAAGTTCTAACCATTGAAGTATACACCCATGGCCAACAGTTAGTCCATCCGGACAAAACGTCCTTCTGAATTTTGTTGTACTTCCTAGCTTGAAGGCATACAAGACACTTTGCAAAATGCGAGCTATACGACAAATTTTAATTGAATAAAATTTGAATTAAATGCATGTTATTCTGCCTGCAAAAATTCATCTCCAGTCAAAATGTGTGTTAATGTGGAACAGGGATAGAAAATATTTTTGAATGCAGAATTAACATGAGCCAAAAATAGATACAGGTTTCCTGTTAAGGATTTATATCCAAAATATTCAATGCATACTTTTATATGCATATTTCCATGACTGTCTTAAAAGGTATCTGAATGTACTCCATGGTTTGTAAATAAGTGCAGAGTCCAAACTTTCAAAGATAGTTGAACTGGGTAATTATGAGAATTACATTTTAAGAATTTCTGGAGGACTCATTCTAATCTATAAAATACTGTCTTACGCTGAATGAGACCATTTTTCCATGTTGTTTTCAGATTTGTCTGCATTTGACTAAACAACCGAATGTTTTAGACTGCAAATCCTTTATCATTCACCATGATGTTCTAGGCCCGTGATGGCAAACCTATGGCACGCATGCCACAGGTGGCATGCGGAGCCATATCTGAGGGCACGCAAGGTGTTGCTATATGTCAGCTCCAGCGTGCATGGACGCGCTGACCAGCTGATTTTCGGCCTTCCGGAGGGAGGGGGAAGCTGTTTTCACCCTCCCCAGGCTTTCCTGAAGCCTGGTGAGAGCAAAAAATGGTCCAACAGGCCAACCGGAAGTTCCAGTTTCCCACTGTGCCATTTTCCCCCCTTCCTAGGCTTCAGTGAGGGCGAAAACTGGCAAAACGGGCCAACCAGAAGTTCAGAGGCTTCAGCGAGGTCTGCGCACTTGCACAGGGGGCAGAGCATTGCATTATGGGTGTGGGCATGTGCACGTGCACCCTTTTTGCACCAGAGCAGAAAAAGATTAGCCATCACTGTTTTCAGCTGCTGGAAGTTGATCAAAAATAGGGGAAAGATGTCACATTACCCATTTAATTGTCCAGTTTTAATTAAAGGTCTTCCCCAACTCTGCCTGGAAAGTGGTATCCTAAGGCTTCCAAGAACTATCATTTATCCCCAAGAATTAAAAATTACGAATATATCACTGAATAATGAAACGAACAAGTAAATGTCCCTTGATAGATTCTAATACACATAACTGAACACTGCGTGTGCATTTTTAAAAAGCCATTCAATCAATTAATAAGATATTGATAATCTATTTCATCAATGGCAAGAGAAGGTATTTCAGAAAAGAACTGCAGCCTGCTTTAATTACTTCATTATTCTGCCTGTTCCTACTCAGTAATTTCTTTTATCATTCTAATCACTCACTTCACACTTTTGAAACCAAATGGAATATCAAAGGTTCTGTGGGATTATTTTTGGATCGTGCACATGTTCCCCACATAGCTCATCTGTTTGTCAGAAATACCAATTGCATTTTGACTCTTTTTACTCCCTTGCTACCCATGAAATATGCAAACCAAAAACAAAGGGAAAAAAAAGAGATATAGGATTCTTATTTCTATTACATTCCGTTCTGTTGTACAACTAGCTGGATAATATTTAAACCTTCCTCATCATCTTCTTTCTTTTCTTCTTCTTTTTTGTGTGCGTGCGCAAAGCCACATAATTGAATTTAAATCCTATCCTGAATATTTATTTAGTCTCTCTCTATATATTTTACATAGTTAATATTAGAAGAAATAAATATGGATGCTCCTTAGCTCTGAAGCTCCAGTACATTAATATAAACTGTACAGCCATTTTCCCTAAAGCATATATATGTATATGTATATATGTTGCAAACCTGAAGACTTTTTTTACCCAGCTGCTTATTGCTAAACAGTGCCTTGTCCAGAAGGGGACAATCTGCGTCTCTAATTGCTGTCAGTGAAGCTGAGATTCATTATGTGACTTTCCCATTAAAATGTGAGCATTAATTTGTATAATGAAATATCACCCACTGCAGCGTTCATTAGCCCCACTGTATACACCACATTGTTAGCTACCTAGAAACTGTAGTTAATTCCACTAATGGATATTTCCCTACTTAGTGTTTGGTAGGAAATATATACTGTTAACATTACCTTTTAAACTTTTAAACTTATTTAAATTCAATCAATTATTTTGTCGACAAAAGTTTGGGATGTCATTAAATCGACGGAAGGTGAGTGGTGTAATGTTAAGGATGAAGTTATCTGGAGAAGCAGATAAGAACTAGGGGGGAATCTTTTTAGCTCAATTCTGAATATTTTTTTTAAAAGTCAGCGACAGAAGTGTTTCTGTTTCTGGTGCACGAGGCCATTTTCTTCAATTATGTTTCTAATCCATCTTGCCTCTGTAAATACGTTTAGTAGATATTTCCAGGAGATGGCATGAGTTGAGTTTATTTCTGTCAACGTCATACTGAGTATTCCTTAGACGCATGACAGCTATCTGTGGCAATTTTAAGAAGAGGCTGTAATTTCCGATTAGGAACAATCCTGTCGATCCGTTTTCAACTCATAGATCGTAATCTGAGCTCAGGCGAATCACACCAAGTGTAAAACAACTACTTTGGGGAAGGAAGGAAGGAAGGAAGAAAAGTGTGTGAGAGAAAAAAGACAAAAAAATAGGAATAGGAAAAAGTGTCTTTGTTTGGGAAGCAGATTTAAGAAGCCTATTTTAGAGAGCTAGTCTTGAGTGACATTGTCATATCACAATATTATTGCATGTGGATTATTGGGGAAGCAATGGGCAAAGACTTAATGGCTGATGAAACATTGCGGAACAAGAAGTAGCGGGAGGATCAGCACCTCACAAATTCTTCACACAGAGGCTTTCCACGAGAAGACCATAAAAAAGTTGTCTCCAAGAGGTTTTTTGAGCTTTGGGAGTCGAAGGAAAAATCAATTTTCATTCATTTCAAGCCTTCATATGAACAAACAAAGAAACAAAAAGTAACCTTTTAACTACAATGAAAGATTATAAGGAAGAAGTATGTATTTAGCCTGGCTGTCTGTCTATTTATCTATATCTAACACTTATATATCATCTATCTATCTATCTATCTATCTATCTATCTATCTATCTATCTATCTATCTATCTATCTATCTATCTATCTATCTATCGCCACCCATCTCACATAAATGACATTTGGCTGCTTACAGCTGCGTATATTAAAAAAACAATAAAATGCATACTATAAAATAAAAAACAAACAAACATCATAAATAACCATCAATAAAGCCCAGAGACCATCTCTATCACTCACATGGGAGCCAAATCCTGGGAAGAAAACCAAGTTTTTAGGGCCTTGTGAAAAGACCAGCAGAGTCTTAACAGTCCTTGTTTTACATGTAAACATTTGAACAGAATGAAATATATATAACGTGAATGAAATGTTTAGTGTACTCCACACTACATGTTCTAATTCATTCTCCTCAGCGTGCTGCAGCTGCCCTACCAGAAACATCTCTGACATTCTTTCCTACCATGGCCTCTACGAAAACCCTGAGGGGACGGCAGTGCAAGAGGGATTTTGTCACAAATTGTTATGAGGAAGCATCTAGCGACTCTCTTCCTGAGTGTAATAGGTTGTAATCTTGATAATTAGTCAACAGTAGCTTTTTTTTCTTTTAAAACCATCCCACAAAGTAGGATGAGTACATCTTGTAATAGTGACTTCCATAGTTAATTTTGTAACATGGGCGTGGAAGGAGGTGTCTGTCAGTTCTCCTGAACGAATCTGGATTCCAATACTTGGGGAGAGAAAAAACAAACAAACCTCATTCCATTACCTCAGAATCTTAGATAATTTTATTCCTACCAGTCACCTCACTCTTTTATTGGTTTTGTTGAAAATATAACCCCATATTAACCCTTACGTACTTTCTGAGATGCATAACCAGAATAGGTGCACAATTCTCCAAGGCTCGTAGCATCCAGATTTGAATGGATTTCAATCAACGAATTCTAAATTCAATCTGAATTTTCAGTTTTGTTCCCAGGAATCCTAAATGTGAAAACTGATTTTTTTTTCAGAAGAGAAACTCTCCTGTTTTTACCCAGAAGATTGACAGTTTGTCAATCTTTCATTTTATACGGCCCACACTTTTCTGAACCACCTTAAATCCATGTATTCTATGTGAAATATAGGTTTTTCTTTCCTCAGCATACAATATTGAGGGGGGAAAAATACATTAAACTTTGACTTAAAAGATTGACATGTCCCTTATGCCATTAATATGCTTGGGTGAATTACTATTTATTTCCGTTTTTCCAATATTATTCCAAGAGTAGAATTAGAAAATTGGAGTAAATTCCAATTCTAAAGTGATTATAAAATTGAGGAAAAAATGCTAAAGTGTTTAAACCTTGCAGCACATAGGCCTAAGCTTCTGATCCATTGGTTCTTTATCTCCATATCACCTTTCAATTTATGTAGCAATTATTTAATTCCTTGCACATGTTTGTTCTCAAACATAGAATGTTTTGTTATGTTCATGCATTTTTCTAAACAGAAGAACAATGAAGACATTTGTGCATCTATTAATCAAATGTAAAATAAGCAGTTCTTTCTTATAATAAATATTTGCCATTTCTAAAATACTTTAAAAACAGATTAAATATACTTCTTTCACTTTTGTATTTTTCCCCCCCTTTCACTGAAGTTTGGAAGAGAACAGTCTGTTTTTGCAAGAAAAAAAGATACAGTTCAGTTTAAATCAAACTCTTCAACAACAGACGGACATGTGAAAGAAAATTGTTTGCTTTTCAAACTTCAGGGAATAGTGGAGCTTTTGAGGTATCTCACAGCACCTCCCTATATTCCTCTGCCTGGACAATTGTAATCATTCTAGACATTTAAATAAAACAACCTATTTGATAATTGTTCAATGGCCAGATCAGAAAACATGGAGAAATGTGCAAGCACATAGTCATACAGGAAAACACACAGCTTTTCAACCAAGGATTGTCCCTTATTGTTTTTTACAAAATCAACATAGATAGATCTTTCAATTATTTGAGTAGCCTCAATATTTCAGTGAAAGGGAAGTTGGTGCTCTTAAAACTACAACAAGCAGGGTGAAGACTGATGTATGAAACAATGCTTATCTAAGTTATCTATTTAGAACACCCAAAGACAATTCATGCTCAAACCACATCAACACTGACCTCAACACAACATTAGAAGACATTTTTGTAGGAGAAGAGATGGCTGATTTTGAGCTTTATCTAGCAGCAATTTAGCTCTAACCATCAGTTGACTAGATTCTTGTACTAAAGATAGCAATAATAAACTCTTATGTTATTATCGATGAATGCTCCTGGTTATTTGCTCCTGATATTAATCTAGGTGGTGCTACATAAAGATCAATGGAATTCATGGGGGCAGGACTTAGGTTTCTTCTGGCAATGCAATAACTCAAAACTAATGACATGTTTAACCTCACCTTCCAGCTCAGTTGCCTCTTTTCCTACACATTTGTGTACCTCCTGTCCAAATAATATGTCATGTTAAGGAGGCCCCCTCCTCGTGATCTTGTGATCTGGCTGCAGCAGAATGGCATAAATGGGGGACCGTTGGTCCTTGGTCCAGGCAATAAGGGACAATGTTGCTGAAGACGAGGGAGAAACTAGCAATGGGTGTGGAGTTAAGTTACTACTGCCAGCTGGTTGATCAACTGATGGTCAGCAACAATAGCAGAAAACATTTCTGTATCCAAATCAGTTTTAATTCCCAGCAACTCCCTATGGTTTTTTTGGGGGGAGAGAGAGAGGGACAGGGAGAGAGGGAGAGAGAGAGGAAGAGAGAGAGAGAGAGAGAGGGGGAGAGAGAGAGAGAGAGAGAGAGAGAGAGAGAGAGAGAGAGAGATGGACTGGCCCTTTGATCTAGAAAAAAACTCAGGTATAATGGAATGAGAATGTGGAATTCCAGGAGGGAGAGAGGAAGGGAGAGAGGGAAGGAGAGAGGGAGGGAGGTGCACTCCAGAGAAGTAAGAGGCAACTCAGCCCAGATGCTACTGTATGTGTAAGAGAAAACGAGTGAAGACAGCATCTCCCTAATAGTTCACAGAGATAGTCGAATGCTCCATTCGGCAAGATTTTGTCCTTATGTGAGAAACAAGAAAGAACTCAGCCTCAAATCATCATCCGTTCTTGATTTCAGACATGACATTGGGAATTTTTTTGGACTGCAGAGCTGAGAGATTTACAACAAGAAGTTCTCGATCCTGTCCATGGGTTGAAAGAGGGAGAGGTTACATTTTGGCCTCCTCCATCTCAGTTTCCTTCATCCCATCTAATGACAGGGCCAGCTCTGCCACTTACTAAATGGTAGGAAGAAGAATGCAGATATAATTCTTGTGGAATGTGATGTAGTCTCCATACTTCCAGAGAACATCTTTTGTGCACCCCTTTCTTTTCTGTATAATAGTATCACTGTTTTGTAGGGACGCCGTGGCTCAGTGGCTAAGACACTGAGCTCATCGATCGGCAGTTCAGCAGTTCAAATCCCTAGCACCGCGTAACGGTGTGAGCTCCTGTTACTTGTCCCAGCTTCTGCCAACCTAGCAGTTCTAAAGCACGTAAAAATGCAACTAGAAAAATAGGAACCACTTTGGTGGGAAGGTAACAGCGTTCCATGCACCTTTGGGATTTAGTCATGTCAGCCACATGATCACGGAGACGTCTTTGGACAGCGCTGGCTTTTCGGCTTTGAAATGGAGATGAGCACTGCCCTCTAGAGTCGGGAACGACTAGCACATATGTGCGAGGGGAACCTTTACCTTTATCACTGTTTTATGAGGAGGCCTCACCTGTGTGTATCCTCAAGTGAACTTTTAAGTGATGGGATGTCCTGAATGTTTTCCCACAGTAGGGACAGTCCTTCATGGCAGACCCAAGGCTCCTATCTCTCAACAACGATGACGGCTGGACGCCGGCAGATCTCCCCGCTTCCTCTCCAACATCTGAAACAGAGAGAGCGTTCTCACATCACTTCAGCACATGTCAAGAAGTTGTTCTCACTCAAACTGCTAATGCAACACAAAGCGAAACATGTCAATACTACACCTGTCTGTTTCATTCTTTTA
The DNA here is from genome assembly GCA_032467955.1 of Pseudoxenodon macrops. Taxonomy (NCBI): domain Eukaryota; kingdom Metazoa; phylum Chordata; class Lepidosauria; order Squamata; family Pseudoxenodontidae; genus Pseudoxenodon; species Pseudoxenodon macrops. The sequence goes on from JANHFT010003891.1 coordinate 223,238, forward strand.
AATCTGACAGAATGCTGACAATTCATGTATTTTCTTGTTATTCTCTTAAATTATTTCATCTTTCCCATCGTCGTTTTTAATCAGCATATGGTACCTTTATACAGAACTGAATTAGACAAGAAAAGAAACAGCTGTGTCAGCAGCTGGTTTGATTTCTTCTTTTGCTTCATTCCTATTAAGTACTTTCTCATCCTTAAAAAAAAAAACCACAAAAACTTTTCCTTCCTTGTTTTTTCCCCAGAAAAGTGTTTTTTTCCCCTTTCTTGCCTCTGCTTGACTGTTAATATGCAGGCGTATGCAATCCAAGCTGTGCATCCCTTTCAAAAGTTTTGAAGACTAAAGAAAGCGGTAAGAACATTACTACAATTGATACTACTAATATTAATGGTATTAGGCATAATGCACAGGAAATTAAGCACTTTTAAATATAAGCCTTTGGTTAATTCATTAAGTACTGTTGGTTTTAATAGAAGACTAAGCAGATGTGCAAATCTCTCACAATGAAATCAAGGAGATTTAAAATTGTTCACCCATTAAATGGACGATACCCAATGTTTGTGGGAACTTGTCACATAAATTATACCAAGCTACAGCTTTTCTTTTATTCTTTTCTTTAGAGCGAGATGCCATCGCAATTTAATTCTGTCACATGATTATTCCTACTTCATTCTGCATCCAAGAGGGGGAAAAAAGAGCTTTAACCCACAGCTTTATCTCAGATAAACTTCCACATTGGATTTATCTGCAGTGTACCCATAACTGTTCTTGTTCTCTGCTGATGCCACCTTCAGAATAAGTTGGTGGGCGTGGCTTGGTGGGCGTGGCAGGGGAAGGATAATGCAAAATCTCCATTCCCTCCCCACTCTGGGGCCAGCCAGAGGTGGTATTTGCCAGTTCTCTGAACTACTCAAAATTCCCGCTATCGGTTCTCCAGAACCTGTCAGAACCTTCTGGATTTCACCCCTGATGTATGACCAGTTTTCAGCCAAGTGTTGGGGAAGAATTTAGAGTGACGTGGGTCAACTCCACTGCTGGATTGATGGCATATTCCCCCTCCTCCTCTGTTTCCTGCTCTCCACCCGTCCATCTTTTTGCTATCATATTGATGTGGTGTTTTTTCTTCATTTGAGCAGTGTGGTGGCCTAGTGGCGAAGATGTTTGCCTGCCACTTGGAAGATTGAGAGTTCAATCCTAGGTAGCGGCAGAGGTTCTCTCTCCGCTAGGGTGCAAAGAAAAAAAATATCTGTTGTAAACTCAGCGAGGCATCAGGAAGGGAATCCAGCCGGTAAACACAAAACTCCATCTAGTCACCCTGACTCTATCCAGAATTAAAGGATTACAGGGTTGTAAAAGGGAGTTAATTGTGTTCTTTTTCATTGTTCGTTGTATGGTTCTCTTATTTTGCTTCTGTTCTGTTTACGCTCTTTTCACTTTTTCCTTTTTTTAACTTTGTAAACCACCTAGGGTAGCACCACGGTGAGATGGGTGGCAAATAAATCTAAGAAACAAACAAATAAATAAATAAAGTATGACATATCAAGCTTAGAACTGGTGTACAAGCAGATGTGTGGGAAAGAGCAGAAAGTCTGGAATAAGTCACAGTGAAGGGGAAACAAACAAACAAACAACCTCAGGGAAAAATACATGTGGATTTTATGGATGTATTTCCCCGATAGTCAATAAAGTAAATACATGCGTGTTTCTGAAAGGTGAAAAATAGTTAAAATATCTCTCCAGGAAATCACACACAACATTAACATTCCCTGGACACTGAAGCTTTGCTTTTTGTTTTCTTAGAATGAAAACTATAAACAATTGTATAAAAGAAACACAAGAATAAATTTCCCTGAGTGTATTGCTTGACCTTCTAGCAAATTTTAATACAACGTAGTTGTTAGAAAGCTGGGAAGAGGCATGAATAGAAACACCGAAAGTCTCTACAGCATTTAACAGTAACACAACATAGAATCTATGTGGACTGAACTATTTTATATTGCTGGATTCCTCAAGAAACTTTAATTGTCATATTATTCTCACAGCACCGAACAAGAAACAAAATTCAACAGAAGAAAATGCTCTGAATTGTGCAAAATTAAGGCGGCACGTATGAAGTGGAAAACTGCAAATGTGTGAAAGGAGTCTTTTATTTTGTTTGGGGTTTCTATAAACATTATACAGCAGGACAGGGGGGAAAATGCAGATCAACAGATAGCTAAAACTAACCAGCCACTCCAGATAAACGTACGGAATCAGAGTACTAGTTATGCTTTGCTAGATGTCACTCTTAATGACAGCTTGTTAGACATTTCTCTTTTATCTTGCTGCCTAGGATATGTGTGGCCCAATAAAAAAAGAATAAATTTGTAAGATAAACAGCTCGCTTTGCAGATTTAAGAGTCTGATTTTCACTTGACCCAAAATTGATTTCCCCCCCCAATCCTTCGGATTCATTTTTGGTGAGGCTGAAAAGCTGTCGTGTTTAGCGCTAATCCCTCTGAAAAAAAGCAAAAATGAAAACAGAGACGCAGGACAATGCGTGGGTGGTCTGAAGAATTGTCCTTTCTACTTAACTTATAGTCAGTAGATTGGTTTAGTTACCTACAAGGACCTTTTTTTTAAACCATACATTTATGATTTGAGTTGAGAATGTTCTTAATTTAACTTAGACTGAGTTGAGAATTTTCTTCTTCTTCTTCTTCTTCTTCTTCTTCTTCTTCTTCTTCTTCTTCTTCCTTCTTCTTTCTTCTTCTTCTTCTTCTTCTTCTTCTTCTTCTTCTTCTTCTTCTTCTTCTTCTTCTTCTTCTTCTTC